>JALGBA010002754.1:0-47794 GCA_023970755.1 Azemiops feae | reverse complement strand
CTCATCACTTTTACACTTTTTTTAAAAAAAAAAAAATTTCAAAAATATTTTTTTTAATATTTTTTTTACATTTTTTTTTACATGTTTTTTCAACCCATCCTACGCGTACCACCAGCCATGTGCTCGCGTACCACTGGTGGTACGCGTACCACCGGTTGAAAAGCCCTGTTCTAGGACGCCTAGAAGGAATAGGGTTGAAGTAGAGCCAGCAGAATACTTGTTAGATAACTTTTGAAATGTTTACTAGTTAAGGCTTAGAAATGGGGATGGTGTGGAGCCAGCAGACACCTATTAAATGCCTATCACACAATGTTTCTTTATCCCGTCTTGAAAAACTGTATAAAAGCTTGTTGGATCCTTTGTTCTGGGTCCTGGCATTTCGCTGGCTGGGACCCCTTTTGCTGAAGCGCATCAATAGAAGGAAATCAATCCTGCATTTTGTGTCTGGCAGTTTTCATCAGTTTTGCCGCCAGACTAAGGCCCAAATTTGGGGACAGCAATTGGTCCCTAAAGGGACTGCTGTAAGTCGAGGACTACCTGTATTTTAGCAGCTATTTCAATGCAACCAACAATGTTGGCAACTAAGTGATTCTGTGCTTTGAAAATCCCACGGGTGGAAAATATTTTTTTATGAATAACCTGCCCTTGTCGGTAGAATTAAATACTTTCCATTATATTGGGTGACAGGGCTAACAGGCTTTCTGATGTTTTAGTGACTTTGCGTTGATGCCAGCTCAAAATGAATAGTCCAGAAACATCCTGCCGGGACCTGATTTGATAATTACTTCTATTTTTTGATTGCACCATTCTATTTTTAATCAGCTCTACCGCCCAAATTCTCTATAGAGATTTAAATCGGAAGAGAGAGAGAAACCAAGCAAATTTGTCAAGTCTCTAGGATGAATGTTCAAAGGGTGGTCGGCTTGTGGGAAAGTGCCTAGATTTGTTTCCTTTGTTCAGACCACGTTTATTTATTATTTTGTTATTATGTTTTTATTCCTCCTTTATTACCTTATAGGTAACTCAAGACAGCAAGCATACGTAATCTTCCTGCTCCTGTTTTCCCCACAACAACAACCCTGTGAGGTGGGCTGGGCTGAGAGGGAGGGTCTGGCTCAAAGTCACCCGAACGGCTTTTGTGCCTAAGGTGGGACTGGAACTCACCGTCTCCTGGTGATTGGCCCATAGTCACCAGCCAGTTTTTGTGCAAAAAACGTGACAAGAAGTTACTGTCACCTTACTGGTTTCTAGGCCAGCACTTGAACCACTACACCACCTGGCTCTCTTCAGCCCTTCTCCTTCTTCTCATGCCTATGTCTTCTTTCTCTTTCTTCTCCTCCTCCTTGTCTATCTTCCTTCTGCTCCTCCTCCTCTTCGTGCTTTTCCTTCTTTTCTTTCTCCTTCTGTTCATATCTATATTCTATTTCTATTTCTCCCCGTCCCTGTCTATCTTCTCCTTCTTCTCCTTCTCCTTTTTCTCCCTCTTCTTCACCTTCACCATCTCCTTTTCCCTCTCCTTCTCCCTCTTCTCCCTCTCCTTCTTCTCCTTCTCCTTCTTCTCCCTCTCCTTCACCTTCACCATCTCCCTTTCCCTCTCCCTCCTTCCTTCTTCTCCTTCTCCTTCTCCTTCTCCCTCTCCCTCTCTCTCTCCTTCTTCTCCCTCTCCTTCACCTTCACCATCTCCTTTTCCCTCTCCTTCTCCTTCTCCCTCTCCCTCTCTCTCTCCTTCTTCTCCCTCTCCTTCACCTTCACCATCTCCCTTTCCCTCTCCCTCCCTCCTTCTTCTCCTTCTCCTTCTTCTCCCTTTCCTTCACCTTCACCATCTCCTTTTCCCTCTCCTTCTCCCTCTCCTTCTCCCTCTCCTTCTTCTCCTTCTTCTCCCTCTCCTTCACCTTCACCATCTCCTTCTCCTTCTCCCTCTCCTTCTTCTCCTTCTCCCTCTTTTTCTTCTTCTCCTTCTCCCTCTCCTTCTCCTTCTTCTCATGTCTGTTTTCTTTCTCTTTCTCCTCCTCCTCCTTGTCTATCTTCCTTCCTTCTCCTTTTCCTTCTTTTCTTTCTCCTCTTCTCTATATTCTCTTTCTCTTTCTCCTCCTCCTCCTCTATTTTCTCCTTCTCCTCATGTCTATCTTTTCCTCTTCCTCTTCTTCCTCCTCCTCCTCCTCTCTTATGGTCGGTCACACAGTGAAGCAGGTGTTGTGACTAGATTTGGCATTTTTATCCACCTATTATTATTTAAACTGGTGTGGCACCCACCACTCCGCAACTCTGATTGTTTCATAGCAATTAAGCACAAAACTTATAACAAAGTCAAGGAGAGACAAAAGATGGTAAACATGATCAAGTGGGAATTGTCTCTTTACACAATGAAACAACAACAAATCTTAGTTTAGCAGATTTTGGATACAACAAGCAGTTTTGCCAGGTTCCGTTTTCCATGCTGTCTGTACAATCTGTGTCATTTCTGCCAATTTTTGTCATTTGCTTAATAACATAATTGTGTAGTCTCTTGTGTAAAGCAAATGAAGCTCATTGCTGCAAATTACATTACATCTGTCAAATGATTTTGCATCATCACCCTTAAATTGATGCAAATTACATGTTAGATTTAATGGGAGATTAGAGATAGGATTCAGGATACATAAACCAAGGTTTAGATTATAGACTTTTCCTCAAAAATGTTTCATGAAAGCTGGGTTTAACTATAAACCCAGGTCAAAGATATTTCCTTGCGTTTACGGAATTTGCTTAAACATATCATGCTCATCCACACAATAAGCTTGACAGGAATAACAACAACAACAACAACAACAATAATACAGACAGACAGACCGCCATTTGGAACACAATACGCCGGATATCACAGTTGTAGAGAACCGAAGCGTACAGCTGATTGATATCGCTGTACCAGGAGATGCCAGAGTCGAAGAAAAAGAACTGGAAAAAATTACGAAATATCATGACCTGGCCATCGAAACTGCGCGATTATGGATGAAACGTGTAACAGTGGTACCCATTGTCATCGGGGCACTGGGAACTATGTCCAAAAACTTCGCAAAACACATCAAGAAACTGCAGCTTCCTGCAATAACTCCAGCAATGTTACAAAAAACGGCGCTACTCGGAACATCTTATATTTTAAGAAGGTACCTGGTTGACACCTAGGATGCTGGTAGCAACCCCTGTCAACCATCAGCGCCAGCCAACTTGAATGTTCAGTTGACTGAGGTTCATGTTTAATGAATAAAAGATAACAACAACAACAACAACAACAACAACAATAATAATAATAATAATAATAATAATAATAAAGTTGGAAGGGACCTTGGAGGTCATCTAGTCCAACCCCCTGCTCAAGCAGGAAACACTATACCATTTCAGACAAATGGCTGTCCAGTCTCTTCTTAAAAACTTCCAGTGTTGGAGCACTCACAATCTCTGGAGGCAGGTTGTTCACAACCTCTTAAAACATGCTGACTGGGGAATTCTGGGAGCTGAAGTCCATGCACCTTTAGGTATGCTGGCTGGGGAATTCTGGGAGTCGTCTAAGTCCACTCATCTTCGAAGTTACAACGGCACTGGAAAAAGTGACTTAGGACCGTTTTTCACACTTACGACCACTGCAGCATCCCCGTGGTCACGTGATCAAAATTCAGATGCTTGACAACTGACTCATATTTACCACGGTCGCAGTGTCCCGGGGTCATGTGATCCCCTTTTGCGACCTTCTGGCAAGCAAAGACGATGGGGAAGCCAGATTCATTTAACAACCGTGTGACTAACTTAACAGTTGCAGCGATTCACTTAACAACCGTGGCAAAAAAGGTCGTAAAATGGGGCAAACCTTACTTGTCATCTGTCTGGCTTCGGAATGGAAACTTTGGGCTCAACTATGGACTACCTATAGCTTGCCACAAACCCCTTCACATATCTGCAGTGCCGAGTTAAGAATTTACATCTTTCTTAAAGAAGTTCTTTGAAGGAAAAATCTTCAGGTTTTCCTCTTCCCTCTCTTTTTCTTCTTCCCTCTCATTCAAGCCTTCCAAGCCTGGAGGCATTTTGCATCTGTAGCAAGATTAATGGGGAATTAAATAAAAGACAGATGGCCGCTGGACCACAGTCTCCCAGATTTGGCTGCAACAGTATTTGGAAACTGTGTTCTAACATCCAGTCTCGTTGTATAAATTAGCCCTAAAGGAAGTCCTCAACTGACGACTACAATTCAGCCCGAAATTTCAGTTGCTAACCAAGACAGCTGTTAAATGAGTTTGGTCCCATTTTACAACCTTTCTTGACACAGTTGTTCATTGAATCACGGCAGTTGTTAATTTCGCCACATGGTCGTTAAATGAATCTGGCTTCCTCATTGTCAGAAGGTCATACAAGGGGATCACATGACCCCGGGACACTGCAACCGTCATAAGTATGAGTCTGTTGCCAAGCGTATGAATTTTGATCAGGTGACACAATGGGGATGCTGTAACAGGTCATTTTTTTCCAATGCTGTTATACAGACTATAGAACAGCACTTAGCTGTGATCAAGGAAATAAAATAATATTGATCCAATAATCACAATTTAAAATAAAACATCAGAAAGACCGGGATATTCGGTAAAGAATGAAAATAATAATTTCTCATGAGCCTCTGCGCACAAGGGCACAGTACAAAATAACATGTTCCATCGTCTTAATTATTCCCACATCACATGGACACCGTTTCTGTTCAAAAGGTATCGCAGTAAATCAGTAACCTGATTTAATTTTAGTTGTAATTGGTAGCTTGTTTTTCATTCTGTTTTTTTAAGCCATAGTTTTATTCATGTATTTATATGGGTTTATTATGTTGTGATCAACAGCCCAGAGTAACTTTAGGTGAGACGGACGATGTAGAAATTGAATAGGTAAATAAAATTATATCTCCCTTCACTTAACAGCTGGACAGAGTATCATCAGCACGTTTGCCATGGCTAAAGTTTAGGAAAGGAGTGAAATTCAGAGATTTCTTAAGCTGGTGTCATTTCCAGCTCGTTCAAGTGTGGAAGAGAAGCAACTGAAAGTTGCAGAGTGGAAACTGCTTTCAGTTACTTCCAACCCATTGCATCAATTTCATTCAACATTAGCAATGATTGGGTAAACACAGTATGTGGGCAGAAGTTTCTTCGGAATAGTGTTTTCCAATCTCAGGCACTTGAGTGTGTGGACTTCAACTCCCAGAATCCCCCAGCCGGCATGCTTTAAGAGGGGTGGACTTCAACTCCCAGAATTCCCCAGCCAGCATTCTGTAAGATGCATGGACTTCAACTCCCAGAATTCCCCAGCCAGCATGCTTCCAATGCATGGACCAACTCCCAGAATTCCCCATCCATCATGCTTTTAGAGGGGTGGACTTCATCTCCCAGAATTCCCCATCCATCATGCTTTAAGAGGGGTGGACTTCAACTCCCAGAATTCCCCATCCAGCATGCTT
This sequence comes from Azemiops feae, assembly GCA_023970755.1. NCBI lineage: Eukaryota > Metazoa > Chordata > Lepidosauria > Squamata > Viperidae > Azemiops > Azemiops feae. The sequence continues at coordinate 42,330 of JALGBA010002754.1, read as the reverse complement.
TAAGAGGGGTGGACTTCATCTCCCAGAATTCCCCAGCCAGCATGCTTTAAGAGGGGTGGACTTCAACTCCCAGAATTCCCCATCCAGCATGCTTTAAGAGGGGTGGACTTCATCTCCCAGAATTCCCCAGCCAGCATGCTGGAAGAGGCATAGACTCACTTAAGGCAGGGATTCACTTGAACAGCTGTGACAAAAAAGGTCATAAAATGGGGCAAAACTCACTTACAAACTGTCTTGCTTAGCAATGGAAATTTGGGGCTCCATTGTGGTCGTAAGTTGAGGACTACCTGCATTTCCAGAAAATATAGAAATCACTCATCTGAGATGGTCCTAAAGTTGAAATGTTTTTCTTTTGCATTAGTTGACTGTGATGTCCTGGAAACCGTAGTGGAGATATGGGCAGTTTGTTGAATTTGTAGACAGTCTTTAAAGCTCAGTTCTATTCTTAGAAAGCTGAGACTCACTTGGCAAAACAAGATAGGATTAAGACTCTGTTTTATTTATCCAGAACCAAAAAACTTCTCTTTTCTCTTGTGATTTTTCTTCGCATTGTTAGACGAAAGCTGGAGGGAAGTCGAGGCGATGTGTAAACAAGATGCCATCAAAAGACCGTAAGAAAATGGATTATGCAGGCCTCTGGTGAACCAACATTAAGAGATTTGCCCAATGACAGGAAAGGCCTCTTTGTTGGGCAAATAGAATATTTGTAGCTCAAGGTTGAACTCTGGTGTCCTTGGTGCTCTCTGAGCTGGGTGGTTTTCTTGCAGTCGTTTCATGACCCAGCTAGGTAACGTCATCAGTGGTGGAAGGGAGTGGCATTTGTGAAGAGGAGGAGGAGGAGGAGGAGGACTGTAGGGTCCTTGGTGCTCTCTGAGCTGGGTGATTTTGTTGCAGACATTTCATGACCCATCTAGATAACGTCATCAGTGGTGGAAGGGAGTGGGGTTTGTGAAGAGGAGGAGGAGGAGGAGGAGGGCTGTGGGGTCCTTGGTGCTCTCTGAGCTGGGTGGTTTCCTTGCAGGTGTTTCATGACCCAGCTAGGTAATATTATGAGTGCTAGAAGGGAGGAAGAGGAGGAGGAGGAGGAGGAGGAGGGCTGTGGGGTCCTTGGTGCTCTCTGAGCTTGGTGGTTTTCTTGCAGATGTTTCATGACCCAGCTAGGTAACATCATCTGTGGTGGAAGGGAGTGGGGTTTGTGAAGAGGAGGAGGAGGAGGAGAAGGAGGAGGGCTGTGGGATCCTTGGTGCTCTCTGAGCTTGGTGGTTTTCTTGCAGACATTTCATGACCCAGCTAGGTAACATCATCTGTGGTGGAAGGGAGTGGGGTGTGTGGAAAGGAGGAGGAGGAGGACTGTGGAGTACTTGGTGCTCTCCTAGTTGATGGTTTTCTTGCAGACTTTTCATTACCAAGCTAAATAACATCATCAGTGCTAGAAACTGAAAGATCAGAACACACCTCTCTAGCAGCAATCCACCAGATAAGCAGGGATTAATACCAGATAACAATACCAGATAACCACCAAGGAGAAAGCAATATTCTAATCAAGGAATTATCAGGAAGAAAACAACATTCCTATCAACACTGACAGGGCAAGCTATGTCCCTTCTAACACTGATGATGTTCCCTAGTTGGGTAATGAAATGTCTGCAAGGAAACAGCTCAGAGAACTCCAAGAATACCTCCTCTTCCTCCCCCCTCTCCTCCTCCTCCTCTCTGAAAACCCCACTCCCTTCTAGCACTGATGACGTTACCTAGTTGGGTCATGAAACGTCTGCAAGAAAACAACTAAGCTCAGAGAGCACCAAGGACCCCACAGTTCAATCCTAAACTACCAGTATCTGCTTATATTGTCTCTTACAAGCATGCAACCACTTAATACCCAATTCCACACAATTCTGGGTCAAACGTAAATGTGGCCACCTAAACATTTCTCATTATTCACAAGTCTCTAAGTTCTTCTTGCTTTGAAGGAGAAAGAATCAAATCCCCTGTTTGAAAACAAAGCATTCTTACCTGGTGTTCTCCAACTGAGACTGGACTCCGGATCCCATACCAGCAGAAATTAGGGAAATATAATCTAACACAGCTGGTGAAGGAAAAGATAGCTTTTGGGGGCAATATAATAGCAGAATTGGAATTTGTCTGGAATGGAATAAGGACTACTGCCTTGGGACAGAGGGCTGGACTAGATGACCTCCAAGGTCCCTTCAGCCTTAGGATTCTATGATCCCCAACACTGATTTTCCCAAGCAGAGAAAGTCCTGAAAAAAAATGGGAGTGAAACATTTTTTTTTCTGGATTTTTAGAAAACAAGACCATCTGCGAATCTCAGTGTTTTATTACCGTTCTCCTGGCGCGTACATTTTTATAGCCTGTTGCCAGGAAGACAATTAATAAAAGCTTGTGCAAGAAATTATGAAGCAAAGAAAGAAGGCATCAAGTTTCTGAAAGTCTGAGGTGAGGCAGTCTGGAATCAAGCTGGTTAATGTATGCTGATCGAACGTGGCAGAAATTAATTTAAAAATTAAAGTTGGATCCAATCTGTGCTGTCAATTTCCCTGCATCCTCTCTGTGTGGTGTGCTGTATCAATGTGCAAACTATAAATGTGCTTCCTGGGGGGGGAAAAATCGCCGCAGAAAAAGACACTGACTGGATAAAACAATGCAAGCACCTTCAAAGCGTCCTTTTTCGTCATTAATTCACAATATGCCTTGCAAATACAGAAGACAGGAAGCTGCAAATAGACAGGGCTGAGGCTAATTATGCAGACTTCAAACTGGGTATTACATTTTTTCCCCAACTTCTAATAAATTATATTTAGGAGGAGAATAAAATAGAACATAGCTGTTCACACCTCCCTGTAAGATTTTGGAGAGTGGTTTTAAAAGATGCATAAGGCTTTCTTGGTTTAAAAAAAAAAAAATGCAACGTTTCGACTTACAACGGTTTCATTTAGTGACCGTTTGAAGTTACTGAAAGAAATTGACTGATGACCATTTTTCACACAGCATCCCCATGATAACGTGATCAAAATTCAGCCGCTGGGCAACTGACTCATATTTATGACGGTTGCAGGATCATTTGATCCCCTTTTGCGACCGTCTGGCAAACAAAGTCGACGGGGGAAGCCAGATTCATTGTGACTAACTTAACAACGGCAGTGGTTCACTTAAGGGTGGCAAAAAAAAAGTCATAAAATGGAGTAAAACTCACTTAACACATGTCTCGCTTAGCCACAGAAATTTGGGGTTCGATTGTGGTCGTAAGTCGAGGACTATTGCATAATAAAAGAAGGCAATGTAACATTAACAAGGGGGAATCTGTCCCATCTTGACTTAAGAAATCAGTGTCTCCCCTTCACTGATTCATGCTCACAAATTAAGACAAAACTTTCCAATTGGTTTTTAGGCTAATAAAATCCAGCCAAAGATAACACTAATCAAGCAGCCAGCATTAAATGACTGTTTTGCTTAATTAAAATTACCTTATTTCCTTTCCTGCCAAACTGTCTGTCTGAGGGGGGTTCAGATAACAGTCTGACCTCTAAACTGAATTAACTCTTTGGGTTAGTTCAGGGATCTCCAAACTTGGAACTTTTAAGACTTGTGGACTTCAACTCCCAGAATTCTCCAGCGAAGAATTCTGGGAGTTGAAGTCCACAAGTCTTAAAAGTGACCCCTGGATCCCCACAGCCAACATCAGCTGCTTTTCATGGTAGGTCGAGGGAGAAGCTGATAGCCAGGAGAATTGGCTCTATAGCTTGATTTTACATGCAACAAGTCCTCGAATTACGATGGCGAGTGGGAGCAGAATGTTCATTCCAGTCATGGCCTATTTTCCCGATACTTTTTGGCCACAGTTGTTAAGTGAATCTTGCAGTCATTAAGCAAATCCTCATTGTCTTTGCTTGTCGGAACCCTGCTAGGAAGGGCGTAAATGGGGAACCATGTGCCTTCAGGATGCTGCAACCTTTGTAAATTGTGCCAAGTCTCTTGATTCTCAGAAATTTCATTTATAGCTGTTCCAGGTCTGTTTGATTGCTGGATGATGTTTAAAGAGGTTTTTCCAGTTTATTATGGCAGGGTCATCTGAGTATTTAATGAAGCCCAACTTATTTGCTTAATATAATGAGTTGTTAAGTAAGCTCATCCTGTTTTTTAAGAGTCATCAGATGTTTCATTTTGCAACAGAAATCCAGTTTGCAAAGGCTGGGGTGGGGCCAGCTAGTTTCAGTTTAATGCTCTTCAGCCCAGGAGATTTCTGCAAGGACCACAAAACATACAACTTTAAAACATTCCCACTATAAAGATAGTCCTCAGTTTACAACTATTTGTTTGAAGTTACAATGGCACTGAAAAAAGGGACTTTATAAAATATTCAGCCTGGGAGGGGGAAAAAAGAGTTGCAGGTTATTCTCTTCCATTAGGTTGAGAAAAACCTCAGAGGTCATCTAGTCCAACCCTCTGCTCTGGCAGGCATCCTGATTCGAGCACCCCAAAGAGGAAGGTGTCCCGTCATGGCTGGACCAGGAAAAGGAAGACCACAAAGATAAAGATAAAGATAAATAACCTTTATTGTCATTTTTATATTGTGGGCACAATGGCACACATAAAAAATGAAATTTAGTTGCCCGCTCTCAAAGTGAAACATATACATGACACACACCTAAACATACTATGTACAACATATATATAGACCCACATCCCTACATATACATAGCAAATAAATATTAAATACTGTCCATCTTGAATATATAACGCAAGGAGGAAGCTTGAGAGTTCGCAAGGTAATGCTGTATGGAATGAAACTATGGCTGAATCTGGATGTTCTGCTACGGATACCACGAAGCCTCCTCCAGAGGGTAACAAGGAAACAGTGTGTGAAGAGGATGTGTAGTGTCCAGAAAATCTTGCGGGCCCTGCTCAAGCAACGCTTCTGTGCTATGTCCTGGATGTGTAGGGAGGAACTGCCAATGATCTTTTCGGCCATCCTCACCACTCTCTGCCACCGCCTTCCTGTCTGAAGCAGTGATGCCTCCAAACCAGACTGTGATGCTGTATGACAGGATGCTCTCGATTGTCCCCCTGTAGAAAGTGGTCAGGACAGGGGAAGGAAGATGGCTTTTCTCATGCGGCGCAGAAAATGCAGGCGCTGCTGTGCCCGCTTCACCAGTTTCTCACTGTTTTAGCGACAAGTTCAGCCTACTCGTTAGTGCACACCAGGAAACAGGAATTGATGGTAACCATCTCCACAGGTGAATCATTAATGCACAGAGAAGTGTGGCTGTGCTGCCTTTTCTGAAATCAACAATGATCGCTTTGGTTTTTCTTGTATTTAAAACTAGGCTGTTTTCTTGCACCAGTTCACCAACCCTCAACCTCCTTGCAGTAAGCTTCCACCTTGTCATCCGGAATAAGGCCACTACTGTTGTATCATCTGCGAACTTCACAATATGGTTGGTGGCAAACCTAGCACAGCAGTCATGGGTCAACAGGGTGAACAGCAGCGGACTTAAGACGCAGCCCTGAGGAGGAACCTGTGCTCAAGAAAATGGTATTGAGGTATTTGTTCCAACTCGCACATATTGGGGCCTGTTGGTAAGGAAATCCAGAATCCAGTTGCACAAAGGAGTGTTTAAGCCTAAAAGGCCCAGTTTGTCTACTAGATGCTGGGGAATGATTGTGTTAAACGCCGAACTGAAGTCGACAAACAGCAAACGCACATGAGTATTTCTTTCCTCCAAGTGCTTCAGGCTCAGATGGAGAACGGAAGAAATAGCATCCTCCGTAGAGCGATTTGGTCGGTAGGCAAACTGAAGCAGGTCAAATGCTGGCGGGAGGCTAGATACAATAGTGTCTTTTATCAGCTTCGCAAAGCATTTCATGATGGTGGATGTCAGTGCAACCGGACGGTAATCATTGAGGCCTGTAATTGTGGACTTTTTTGGCACTGGCAAGATGATGGCCATCTTAAAACACGATGGGACCACTGCTGCTGCAATGAGAGGTTGAAAATATCAGTGAGAAACACAAGCCAGCTCCTCTGCGCATTCCCTGAGGACACGTCCAGGGATGTTATCTGGGCCTGCTGCTTTCCGAATGTTAACTGTCTGCAGTGTTTTCCGGACAGAGGTGACATCAAAGCTAGGCACTTGCTCATCAGGATGGGCAAAGCTTTCACAAGTTATAGTGAATCAGTGTCCTCACCTCAGCACTTTAAGCCTATGGACTTCAACTCCCAGAATTCCCCACCAAGAGTTGTATAGGGAGGGTGGGGAGCTGGGATCTTTTATGACTCATGGACTTCAACTCCCAGAATTCCTGAGCCAGCATTGCTCAGCTCGGAAAACTCGCCCTTTTCACTCAGCATGGCCGGTCAGGAATTCTGGGAGTTGAAGTCACCAGTCATAAAAAGGAGCCAAGGTGCCTACCCTGGTCTAGGGGATGTTCACAGTTACCACAGCCGGAAGAAAACAGGGACTTGTGACCATTTTCACACTTAAGATTGTTGCAGCATTCCTCGGTCAGGTGATCCAAATTCAGTAGCTGAAACTGACTTCATGTTTATGACGGCGCAGCATCCCGGGGTTCACGTGATCTAGGCTAGAAATAGGAGACAGTGAGTTCTAGTTCCAATGAGTCATGAAAGCCGGGCTGGGTGACTTTGGGCCAATAACCAGGGAGACGGTGAGTTATAGTCCCTCTTAGGCATGAAAGCGGCTGGGTGACTTGGGCCAATCACCAGGAGACGGTGAGTTCTCGTCCCTCCTTAGGCATGAAAGCCGTGGGTGGATTGGCCAATCACCAGGAGACGGTGAGTTCTAGTCCTCCTTAGCAGAAAGCCGGTCTGGGTGACTTGGCCAAACACAGGAGACTAGTGAGTTCTAGTCCCACCTTAGCATGGAAAGACGGCTGGGTGACTTTGGGCCAATCACCAGGAAACAGGGAGTTCTAGTCCCTCCTTAGACACGAAAACCGGCTTGACTTTGGGCCAATCACCAGGAGACAGGGAGTTCTAGTCCCGCCTTAGGCATGAAAGCTGGCTGGGTGACTTTGGGCCAGTCCCTCTTTCTCAGCCTAACCTACCTCACAGGGTTATTGTTGTGGGGAAAATAGGTGGAGGGAGGAAGTTTAGTATGTTTGGGGCCTTGAGCTACTTATAAAATAACAAAGATGGAATAAGAAAGATCTAACAAATAAAAATAAATATTGTTCGTACTTTTTGCAAGGGTTTAACCACAAGTTCATTCTGTTAGGGGTTTTTTTTAGCAACTAAAAACACAATTTCATGATATTTTCCTGTAAATGTGCACTTTTCACTGTAATTGTCCAAAAAAACCTCCCCTATTTTGGCAATAATGTTCCTTTTAGCTCTAAGGTATTTCCAGAACAGCTTCTAAACTTGAGAATTATGTCATCAAATGGAACAACTTAATTAATCAGTTAGGCTGAAAAAATGCAGCTTGTCGTTTATTTGAAAAAAATGAATGAAAACTCCATTTTCTCTTCTCTCTAATGAAAAAACGTAGAGTCTTTTCTTAGAAACATTTTTCTAAATTTAGGAAATATGGTGTGTTGTGAGGATGCTCTCCCATAAAACATAAAAATCTTGCACATTAATAGATGAGAGAGAGAGAGAGAGAGAGAGAGAGAGAGAGAAGATAAATAATAGATAGATAGATAGATAGATAGATAGATAGATAGATAGATAGATAGATAGATAGATAGATAGATAGATAGATAGATAGATAGATAGATAGATAGATAGAGACAGACAGACAGACAGACAGACAGACAGACAGACAGACAGACAGACGATGGATGGATGGATGGATGGATGGATGGATGGATGGATGGATGGATGGATGGATGGATGGATAAACAGGGACAGATAAAAGAAAGATTGAAGTAGAAAACATAGAGAGAAGAGGAAGGAAAATGGGAAGAAGAGTAGGAGATGGAAAGGTGGGAGAGAGGAAGGAAGGAAGGAAGGAAGGAAGGAAGGAAGGAAGGAAGGAAGGAAGGAAGGAAAGCAAAGAGACAGAAGAGGAAGGAGGAGATGGGAAAGAGGGAGGGAAGGAAGGAGAAAGAGAGACAGAGAGAAAGAAAGGAAGGAAGGCAGGAAGGAAGGAAGGAAGGAAGGAAGGAAGGAAGGAAGGAAGGAAGGAAGGAAGGAAGGAAGGAAGGAAGGAAGGAAGATTGTTCCCAGACTGATTTATTTTCCCTGAGACTATTCTGTAAACAACCAGCTGCAAGTTTTCTACTATCAGTTGTAAGTTCTGCCTCTTTTGTCAGAGTATAAAAGAGCTGTTAGAAAGAGAAACCCAACAAACAATTCCATTTCTGAAGTTCCTCCATCCATCTTATCTCAATAAATCTTCCTTTATCAGTCTGAGAACCAGCCGGTAACAAACAAAAAAAAAGAGAGAGAGAAAACGAACCTCTGCAAAAATGCATCTCTTCCGTTAAGCTTTAAAGCATTAATGATTTTACAATTTGATTTTGAGCCTGGATTTTAAGCTTTAGTTACACTTGGTGCTCTGTAGTTTTGCACAGTTCGAAGAGGCCTGGAGGGATGGGATAAGAATCAGGAAATAATTAATTTTTTGTGAAAAATCTGATGTTGTCCATGAGAGATTTTCACTGACTTTGCTTACGTTTTGGGGTCCCCGTTCAAAGTGGGGTGTCAGGAAAATCAAGGTGCTGGATTTTAATTGTGCATTTCAAGCCTCGTAATACAGGTAGTCCTCGAACCTACGACGACAATCAAGGCCAACATTTCCATTACTAACCAAGACAGCTTTAAGTGAGCTTTACCCATTTAACAATCCTTCTTGCCACAGTTCTTAAGTGAATCACTGCAGTTGTTAAGTCAGTCACCCGGTTGTTAAGTGAATCTGGGCTTCTCCATTGACTTTGCTTGTCAGAAGGTCGCAAAAGGTGATCACGTGACCCTGGGACACTGCGACCGTCATAAATATGAGTCAGTTGTCAAGCATCTGAATTTTGATCACGTGACCCATGGGGGATACTACATCGGTTGTAAGTGTGAAAAACGGTCATAAGTCCCTTTTTCCAGTGCCCTTGTAACTTCAAACGGTCGCTAAATGAACCATTGTATAAGTCGAGGACTGCCTGTATATCATCCTCCTACTTGCTACACGTTCCTTCTCTTCTTCTGCTGAAAGGACAATCTAATTCCTCAGCCTTTATTCTCGCTGGAAATCTAATCCTGCAGTATGTGTGAATGAGAAAGTCCTCGGCTTATGACTGCTCGGCTTAGCGACCGTTCAAAATCACAATGGCACTGAAAAAAGCAACTGAAGGACATTTTTCACACTCACGTTGAAGCATCCCCGCGGACATGTGATCCAAATCTGGACCAGTCCTCATGCTTACGGCCGTCGTAGCATCCCCATGGTCATGTGATCAAAACAAGGGGCCCTTGGCAACGTATCTCTTTACGACAATCCAGGGTCACGTGACCAGCTTTTGTAATCTTCCCAGCCAACAAGCAAAGTGTTACTGTGGCACATTTCGCTTAACGACGTGCGATTCAGTTCCAAATGGCAGTGATTCACTTAACAACCGTAGCAAAAAAAAAAGGGGGAATAAAATTCAGCCTGGGTCACTTCACAATCGCCTTGCTTAGCAGCATGAATTCTGTTCTCTCGATTGTGGCTGTAAGTTGAGGACCACATGCAGGACCCTGGAAAATGCAGTTGGGCAGCTTAAGCTAATAACCAGGAAAGACGTGATTTGTGCTATTTTTGCAAGCCGAGCTAATAAATGTAATTACTTGGAGAAGCATGGATACCACTTATTTCATTTGTTAATTAACCGTGCGGCTTTCCTATATCCTACTAATTGTGGCTGGAATTAAAAGAGAAGGGGCCGATTTTATAGATCTCTCCAAGGCTTCCCATTACTCTGTTCCACTCTGGTGCTTGATTAATTCAATGTTCGGCCTAATGGAAAATTCCACCTTCCGCTCAAAGAAAGACAGATAGCTGTGACTTCACCCGAGGGGGATATTTATTTCTTAGGGGCTTGCTAATCCTTCTCCCTAATTCTTCCTGAATCCCAATATTCACAGTTCCAAATCACTCTGCCAATAAGATTTGAACCTCAAGATCAGAATCCAGAACTGGTGCTCTCTGAGTTGGGTGGTTTCCTTGCAGACGTTTCATGACCCAACTAGGTAACGTCATCAGTGATAGAGAGGAGTGGGGTTTGTGGAGAGGAGGAGGAGGAGGAGGAGGAGGAGGAGGATTGTGGGGTCCTTGGCACTCTCTGAACTTTTTCTTGCAGACACTTCATGACCCACTCTCTGAACTTTTTCTTGCAGACACTTCATGACCGCTAGGTACATCATCCATTGCTAAATGGAGTGGGGTTTTGCGAGAGGAGGAGGAGGAGGAGGAGGAGGAGGGAGGAGGGAGGAGGAGGAAGAGGAAGAGGAGGACGAGGGACGATGACTGTGGGGTCCCTGAACTGGGTGGTTTTCTTGCAGACGTTTCATGACCCAATTAGCTAACATCATCAGTGCTAGAAGGGAGTGGGACGTGGGGAGGGAGGGAGGGAGGAGAAAGAGGAGAGATGGTTACTGCCAGAGTTCACATAGCTGGGCGTTCGTACCCAAAAGGAGGGACTAGAACTCCAACTGCTCTTGGCAATTGCCAATCACCTGGTGTCTCAGGACTAAATGCCAGGACTGAAATCCCCTGTCTCCGGTGATTGCTCAAAATCATCCAGTTGTCTTTCAGCCTAATGCAAGAATAGAACCACCATTTCTAGTGCTTGGCTCAAAGTCACCCATCCAACTTCCATGTCTGTTTTAGGAATTACTAACGTGAATAAACTAACCCCCTGAAAAACCATATTAACATTACTATTGTAAAGCTGACATAAAAACTAAGCAATCAAAACATGCTTTACTGTATGTTTACAAAAACAGTGGTCACCCTGCACTATTAATAGCCAGATGAAATAGAGACTAAAGTGTATGAAGCAAAACCTTGCGAGACATAATTATATGACAGCAAAATGAATATGAAACAATTCGACAAATGTTCAAACAATGTGAAAACATAAGAAGGGGGAAAAGGGTGACCCCCCCAAAAAGGGGGGGTATAATTTAAGATGGAAAAATGTGGAAAAAAAATTCTAAGCCCCTTCCTTCCTTCCTCCCCTTCCTCCTCCCTTCCTCCCTCTCTTTTCTCCTTCCCCTTTCTCTTTCCTTCTTTTTCCTCTTCCCTTCTCTCTCACACTTCTTTCTTTCCTTCCGTCTTTTCTCCCTCCTCTCTCCTTCCTCCTTCTTTCCTCCTTCTCCCTCCTCTTCTCTCTCCCTTCCTTCCGCCCTTCCCTCCCTCTTTCCTTTATTCCTTCCTCCGTTTCCTTCCCACTCTCCCTTCATTCCTTCCTTTTTCTTTTACTTACTCCTTCCTTCCTTCCTTCTTCCTTCCTTCCTTCCTTCCTTCCTTCCTTCCTTTCTTCCTTCCTTCCTTTCTTTCTTTCTTTCTTTCTTTCTTTCTTTCTTTCTTTCTTTCTTTCTTTCTTTCTTTCTTTCTTTCTTTCTTTCTTTCTTTCTTTCTTTCTTTCTTTCTGATTTCCACCTGACTATATATTTGCTCCGAAAAGTTATTCCACTCGGTCTGTTTCTGTTCCCATCTGAGAACAGGTACCTGGATATTTTGATTTATTACGCTCCTTCTCGTATTTCGAATTCAGCCAAAGGGGCTGTTGCAGAATATGAATCTAAATCAGCTTTTTAGCTCTCTAAATCCGGGACGGGAGGGGTTCATGAATATTCAGGATGGGCTCTGTAGGATGGATATCCATCGGGTTGGCCTCATATCCGCAGAATTTTAATGCCAATATCAATTAGATTTGCATTCTACAAAGACACGAGTTAGCCCATGAGTTACAACCACAACTGAATCCAAATTTTCCGTTGCTAAGCAAGATGGTTGTTCAGTGAGTTTTGCCCCATTTCTTGCCACCGTTGTTAAGTTAATCACTGCAGTTGTTAAGTCAGTCACACGGTTGTTAAGTGAATCCGGCTTCCCCCATTGACTTTGCTTGCCAGAAGGTCACAAAAGAGGATCACGTGACCCGGGGGACACTGCGACCGTCATAAGTGTGAGTCAGTTGGCAAAACGCCTGAATTTGGATCACGTGACCACGGGGGAGGCTGCCACGGTCATACGTGTGAAAAATGGCCGTAAGTCATTTTTTCCAGTGGTGTTGTGAGAATGAACAGTCACTAAATGGAAGTGTTGTAAGTTGAGGACCACCTGTACGGGATAACTACCTGTAATATTAAGTGACACAATGCTTCAACACCCCCTGCCCCAAAATAGACTACAAGAACAGACAGAATAATCTCACTTCAAGACCTCCCTCCGCCCTTCCTTTTCATATCTTCCTCCCTCCCTTCCTTCCTCCCTCTCTCCTTTCCTCCTTTCTTCTCTCCCTTCCTTCCTTCTACCCTCCCTCCCTTCCTTCCCTCCCCCTTCCTTTTCATATCTTCCTCCTTCCCTCCCTCCCTCCCTTCCTCCTTTCCTTCCTTCCTTCCTCCTTTCCTCCCTCCCTCCTTCCTCCCTCCCTCCCTCTTTCTCCTCTCCCTTCCTTCCCTTTACCCCATTCCTTCCTTCCTCCCTTCCCTCCCTCCCTCTCTCCTTTCCTCCCTCCCTCTCTCCCTCCTCCTTTCTTCTCTCCCTTCCTTCCTTCCTCCCTCTATTCCTCCATTCCTCCTTTCTTCTCTCCCTTCTTTCCTTCCTTCCTTCCTTCCTTCCTTCCTTCCTTCCTTCTTTCCTTCCTTTCTTCTCTCCCTTCCTTCCTTCCTTCCTTCCTTCCTTCTTCCCTCCATTCTTCCGTTCCTCCCTCCCTCCCCTCCCTCCTGGATGCTATGGTTAGGTAACCTCTCATTACAAGAAATTAATGGGGCAAGCAGATCAGTGGATAAATGTAAGTAGCCGTATGTTCTGCAGAAGGACGCCTAATCGGATTGCATAACCGGCCTGTCCGTGGATTGTACATATGAGACGGTGATGGATAAAGACGCTCTGATGCGTTTACCACTCAATTTGATAAATAAATAAAATTTCACAAAGTGGTTGGTGAGGCATTGGGTGTAACGGAGGCCCCTTTTTATTGCGATGATTCATGTACAGCCTCATCGTATATTCCTATCTCTGCAAAAAAAAACCAACAACAACGTCCTCAGAAAGGGCAGCCCATAGAGCACTAGTGGCTGTCATAAAATGTCACACCACACACCTACACATGCATGCACACACCTGACGTCACATGATCCCATTTGGCACTTGCTGGCCTTTATGACCAGTCACGTGGCTGAGATTTGCAATGTTGTTGTTGTTGTTTTTTGCCTGTTTCCAGTGACAAACGCCCATTTGGGAGAAAAGATTCAGACTTACGACTGCGTGATTCACTTATTCACCACTGTAAAAAAACGATTGTGAAAATTGGTTCCATTCACCTGGGTGCCTCAACTTATGACCGTCCCAACTTACAAATGAATTTCCAATCGCTCTTGCGGTTGTAAGTTGAGGACTATCCGTATAGTCACAACCTTCCAACCCAGTATAGAGTACAGGTAATCCTCAACTTAGGACAACAACCAGGTCCAAAATTTCCATTGCTTAGCAAGATATTGTTAAGTGAGTTTCATCAGTGCCAGGAGGGAGCAGGGTTTGCTCTCCCTGTCTGTAGCGCTGATGACGTTACCTAGATGGTTCATGAAATGTCTTCAAGAATACAATTCTTGACCCCAAGCTCAGAGAGCATCAAAAACCCCACAGTCCTCCTCCTCCTCACGTCCCCTCCCTTCTAGCACTGACGATGTCACTTACTTGGGTCCTCCTCCTCCTCCTCCTCCTCCTGCTTCTCCTCCTTCTTCTCCTCCTCCTCTTCATTCTCTTTCTCCTCCTCCTCTTCTTCCTCCTCCTTCTGCTTCTCCTTCTCCTTCTCCTTCTCATCCTTCTTCTCCTCCTCCTCTTCATTCTCTTTCTCCTTCTCCTCCTCCTCCTCCTGCTTCTCCTTCTCATCCTTCTCCTCCTCCTCCTCCTCCTTCTCCTTCTCCTCCTCTCTTCATTCTCTTTCTCTTTTTTCCTTCTCTTCTCCTCCTTCTACTCCTCTCTCCTCTCCTCTTAATTCATTCTCGTCTCCTCCTATCCTCTTCCTCCTCCCTTCTAGCAATGATGATGTCACTTAGTTGGGGTCATGAAACATCTTCAAGACAAACGAAGCCAAGACACACACCGAGGACCCTACTGTCCTCCTTCTCCTTCTCCTCCTTCTCCTTTCTTCTCTCTCCTCCTTCTCCTTCTCCTTCCTTCTTCTCCTCCTGCTTCTCCTTCTGTCTCCTTTCCTTCTTCTTCCTGCTTCTCCTTCTCCCTTTTCATCCTTCTCATCCTCCTCTCTCCTCCTCATCCTCATCCTCCTCCCCCTCCTCCTCCTCTCCTCCTCCATCCTCCCTCCTCTCTTCCTCCTCCTCCCCACAAACCCTACTCCCTTCTAGCAATGATGATGTCACTTAGTTGGGTCATGAAACATCTTCAAGACAACAACGAAGCCGAGAACACTGAGGACCCTGCTGTCCTCCTTCTCCTTCTCCTTCTCCTCCTTCTCCTTCTTATCCTCCTGCTTCTCCTTCTCCTTCTCATCCTTCTCCTCCTCCTCCTCCTCCCCACAAACCCTCCTCCCTTCTGGCACTGAGGATGTTCCCTAATGGGGTCATGAAACATCTGCAAGCACACCACCAAGTCTGATGAGCTACATATTTTCTCTTCCATCGGAAGCCTCTCTTGTGCTGCTAACGTCCACCTTCCAAGATCCGCATCATCTTGTGAATTTAGGGAGATCCAGGGCCTCTCAACTCTGCAGTGAAGCCTCTCCTGGACGATCTGAAAAGTCTGGTGTCCCATTAAACAGCAGCCTCTCTTCTTCTAGGTAGCGCTGAGACCCTTCAGGGATGACGCCTCTTCCTGAGAACGAAAGAAAATTCACTAAGTACGTTTGACCGATGTTCAGGGCTCATTAAAAACATTTGTCTTCTCCCAGCAGTGGGTTTATCGGTGAATCAACCTGTAATTCTTCCCACCAGGTACGTCAGTACTGAAAAATAATGATGCATATAAAGTTTTATGGGTTTGATTCCAAGAGTGAAGGAGGAAGGGAGAAGGGGGATGGGTGCCCAAGCAGGAAAACAACTCAGATTCAGGTTAAAACTAGACCAACAATCAAGAAATGAACAGAAGCCCAGTTGAGAAGCTGTCAGCCGAGACAAACTAACAATAGACTACACCCTAATCAAGGAACTACCAAGAACATTCCCATCAACTTTTATAGGGTTTTATCCTCCTTCTTCTTCTTCCTTCTTCCTTCCTCCCTCCTCCTCCTCTCCACAAACTGCATTGCCTTCTAGCATGGATGATGTTTCCTGGTAGGGTCGCAAAACGTTTGCAAGCAAACCACTGTGGGAAGTCAGCCCCCCCCCCCAGAGAAGGAAATATTTTTGGAAATATTTAAAAGGCAGAATATATTTCCCTAAAGGATTTTAAAGGCAGAAACCAACCCCCCTCCCCCAAGTCTCTCTGTCCCAAACAGAAACCAGGTCTGCAGAAATGCAGATGTGATAATCTTGTCAGAAAGACTGGAGCCAGGAAACTGGGATTAGGAAGAAAGATCCCTAGAATCAACACACCAAAAAATCCAACACTCATCAGCCACAGCCCCAGGGAAGCAGGATATGGCCTTTGGGACATAATAGGATTAACCCACCACCATCAGAATACCAGAAAGGCACACTCAGACTCAGGTCAAAGTTCATGCCACAGGAAGAACTCCAAACAGAAGGCTCCAGAGGGTATAAAAACCCTCTCCCTACATGTGCTCTCTCTCTTTTCTTCCAGAGCCATCTTTCTGTCTGGCTCTCCTCTTCAATAAACTGCAACCTTCTTTCTACAGCAGTCGCCATGTTGTTTATTCCCGGCTTGGACTGAACCACGATGAAGACTTTTCCTTCAACACCACCAATCTCAGAGAGCACCAAGGACCCCACAGATCAACCCATATTCTTTTTCTATGTTTGGGCTTAATCCTTTAGGGAAAAGACCCACCCAATGGAAGAAGTTGTAGCTGAAGGTTACTTTTTCTGATGTTATTTCTGCTGATGTTCCTTGAATTCACCCTGTGGATGTGATATGTGATGCATATCGATTGCTACTCATACAACCAGACCGAAAAAGCATGAAGTCATGCCAGGTAATTAATTTTAAAAGTACAGAAGAAGTATTTTATGCTAAAGAAGAAAGTCCTAACGTATTTTATTTGGAGTCTTAACAGAACAGCAGAGTTGAAAAGGACCTTAGAGGTCTTCTAGTCCAACCCTCTGCTCATGCAGGAAAGTCTGCACCGTGTCAGACAAATGAGCAGACCTTTGGGGAAGGTATTGTAAATTTGCAATTCTCCCAGTGTGACATGAAGCTTTGTCTCCTTCCTGGATAGGTAATAATAATAATAATAATAATAATAATAATAATAATAATAATAATAATAATAATAATAATAATAATAATAATAATAATAATAATAATAATAATAATAATAATAATAATAATAATAATAATAATAATAATAATAATAATAATAATGTTGGAAGGGATCTTGGAGATCATCTAGTCCAACCCCCTGCTCAGGCAGGAAACCCTATACCATTTCAGACAAACGGCTGTCCACTCTCCTTAAAACCTTCCAGTGTTGGAGCATTCACCGCTTCTGGAGGCAGGTTGTTCCACTGTTAATTGTTAATTGTTCTGTCAGGAAGTTTCTCCTTAGTTCCAGGTTGCTTCTCTCCTTGATTACTTTCCATCCGTTGCTTCTTGTCCTGCCTTCAGGCGCTTTGGAGAATAGCTTGACTCCCTCTTCTTTGTGGCAGCCCCTGAGATATTGGAACACTGCTATCATGTCCCCCCTCGTCCTTCTCTTCATTAAACTAGACATACCCAATTCCAGCAACCTTATATGTTTTAGCCTCCAGTCCCCTGATCATCTTTGTTGCTCTTCTCTGTACTCTTTCTAGAGTCTCAACATCTTTTTTACATCGTGGTGACCAAAACTGGATGCAGTATTCCAACTGTGCTATTCTATAACAGATCACCCTACAATGTGATTTAGGAGGAGACTGTAGGCGATTACATCAAAGGATCCAGTTGAATCTTCAGCTACTGGGGTAAACTCTCAAGACCTCAAGGGACACATAGTCCTGGTCAGAAATAGAGGTTGTCCTAAACCACGGGTCGGCAACCCGCGGCTCCAGAGCCGCATGCGGCTCTTTGAGGCATCACCTGCGGCTCCGGAGCCTCCTCCGCCATTTTGGGGAGCGCATGCGTGGGCGGTGCGCGGGCGTGGGCGGTGCGCATGCGCGAACGGGTGCGCATGGGGGGTTGTGCATGCGTGAACGGGTGCGCATACGCGAACGGGTATGCGCGGGTGCGCGGGCGGGCGCGCATGCGCGGGCGGGTGCGGCTCCCAGGGGTTTTTTTTTTTAGGGAAACGGGTCCGTGCGGCTCGTTCGATGTTTCGGGTGGCCGACCCATGTCCTAAACTTATAACCAATTCCTTTAGCGACCATTCAAAGTTACAAGAACACTAAAAAAAAAGCGACTTACAACTGTTCTTCCACACTTATGACCTTTGCAGCATCCCCAGGGTCACGTGATCAAAACTCAGGTGCTGGCATGTGCTTGGGACAGTTGCGGGGTCCCAGAGTCATCTGATCACTATTTGAAACCATCCCAGCTGGCTTCTGACAAGCAAAGTCAATTGGGAAGCCAGATGCCCTTAACAACTCATAGCAAAAAAAAAGTCATAAAATGGGGCAAAACTCACCAAAACTGCCTTGCTTAGCAATTTTGGAATGGAATGGAATATAGAATAGAATAGAATAGAATAGAATAGAATAGAGTAGAGTAGAGTAGAGTAGAGTAGAGTAGAGTAGAGTAGAGTAGAGTAGAGTAGAGTAGAGTAGAGTAGAGTAGAGTAGAGTAGAGTAGAGTAGAGTAGAATAATACGTAATGGAACAGAACAGGAACAGAACAGAACAGAACAGAACAGAATAGAATAGAATAGAATAGAATAGAATAGAATAGAATAGAATAGAATAGAATAGAATAGAATAGAATAGAAGAATGATAGAACAGAACAGAACAGAACAGAACAGAACAGAATAGAATAGAATAGAATAGAATAGAATAGAATAGAATAGAATAGAATAGAATAGAATAGAATAGAATAGAATAGAATAGAATAATAAAGTTGGAAGGGACCTTGGAGGTCTTCTAGTCCAACCCTTTGCCCAGGCAGGAAACCCTGTACCATTTCAGCCAAATGGTTGTCCAGTTGTGTTTGTAAGTCGACGACTATCCGTATAATAGTTTCACAGAAGTAATCAAATATAACAAGAGTCTTCTTAGCATTTTTTTTCTCATTGTCTATCCATTAAGTTCCCCCCAAAATATTCTGGTTTCAGTTGAATATTAATGTTTCAAGGGGGCTGGACTAGAAGACCTCCCAGGTCCTTTCCGACTTTATTATTCTGTTGCTGTGTGCCTGTGAATCTAAGATTTTCTTGCAGTTTTACAAGTTCGCCAGGCAGATGTCCAGCTCCCTGCATTCCCCAAAGGAAGGACAAATGAAATTAACCTTCCATTCACACAACGGAGAGAAAGTTAAGGAAATTACACCAAGTTTTACTCAAAGCAATTTCATCCAGCACTCCAAGCAAATGACTGACTGTGAAAAGGAGCCATTTGCTGCTAATGATTGATACTAACTTTGGCAGCCATCCCAGATCTCTGCCAATAGGATACGGTGGCTAAAGTCTTCCCCATTGAGCTGATCCTGTGCGTCGGTATCCTATCTGCTTTGCTACCTGTTTTCCTTGTTTGCTAAAGCGATAGCCAATAAAATTGACTGCAGTTTCTCATCTCGTTTTTTTGTGTGTCCGCTGAGATTGAAGCAGCCGAAGTGAAAAGGGCAATTAGCAAGTGATTTGTCGCCAAAGGAAACATTAATTGCAGAAAGTGATTACAGCAGATTGCAATGTTCTGATCTACAAGGGCGCCTGCATTCCCATGTTCAGTGTTCATTTATTTATTAGATATTTATCAAGGCTTTTAATACTTTTAGAGTTAACTCAAGGGGGCGAGCATACGTAACAGATGTTCCTCCTCCTATTTTCCCCTCAACAACAACCCTGTGAGGTAGGTTGGTTTAGAACAGGGGTAGGCAGCCTTGGCTCTTTTATGACTCGTGGACTTCAACTCCCAGAATTCCTGAGCCAGCCGTGCTGAGGGGAAAGGGAGAGGTTTCCAAGCTGAGCCATGCTGGATCAGGAATTCTGGGAGTTGAAGTCCACGAGTCATGAAGGGGCCATAGTTCCCCCATGCTGGCTCAGGAATTCTGGGAGTTGAAGTCCACGAGTCATAAAAGAGCCAAGGATGCCTACCCCTGGACTAGCTAGACCAAAATTCTCCAGCTGGCTTTTATGCCTAAGCTGAACTAGAACTCACTATCACCTGGTGATTGGCCCAAACTCTCCCAGCTGGCTTTTGAGCTTAAGGCAAGACTAGAACTCACTATCTTCCGGTGATTAGCCCAAAGTCACCCAGCTGGCTTTTATTCCTAAGTGGAACTAGAACTCACTGTCACCTGGTGATTGGCACAAAAGTCACCCAACTGGCTTTTGAGCTTAAGGGAGGACTAGAACTCACTGTTTCCTGGTGATTGGCACAAAGTCACCCAGCCGCCTTTTGTGCCTAAGCGGAACTAGAACTCACTGACTCCTGGTGATTGGTCCAAAGTCACCATGCCAGAGTTGGGACTAGAACTCACCGTCCTTGTGATTGGCGCCTAATCACCCAGCCAGCTTTCATGCCTAACTAGTTCTAGTCATGCGGGACTAGAACTCACCGTCTCCTGATGATTGGCCCCAAATCACCCAGCCGGCTTTCATACCTAAGGCGAGATTAGAACTCACTATCACTGAATCGTCGTAAGTGTGAAAAACAGTCACAAGTCACCTTTTTCAGTGCCATTGTAACTTTGACCGGTCACTAAACAAATAGTTAGTCGAGGACTATCCATGCTTGACTTATCCTGGCTGATCTGATCGCCTGCTGTAGATTTTTCTACATCTTTCCTTGCTTCGAAGAACCAAAAGTGACATTTCTTTCCTTCAGGTGTACACAAGCGCACAGAAAGACACACCCACACCCACAAAGGTACACACTTCTACCCACAACAGCTGGGGGAGAAAAGCACTTTCCCTTTTATTTGTAATTTGGATCCTGTTTCCAAGGTAGCACTTAAACAGGTTTCGGTAGCTAAATGCTGTTGCGGGGGAATTCGTTTCTTGCATTCTCCTTTTAAGTTCATTGATGAGACCCAAAGAATGCATTAAAGGAGACCCAAAGAATGCATTAAAGGTTTCCTCACAAACAATGATCGATGGGTGGCAATTGAACCCCTGGAGCTGAAAGGTTGCGCGTAGAAGATAAAGTATGTTTTGTATGTTAGCAAGAGAATAGAACAGCGTTTCTCACCCAGAGTTCTCCCAGCTGGCATGATTTAAGAGGGGTGGACTACATCTCCCAGAATTCCCCAGCCGGGATACTTTAAGAGGGGTGGACTACATCTCCCAGAATTCCCTAGCCAGGATGCTTTAAGAGGGGAGGACTACATCTCCCAGAATTCCCCAGCCAGGATGCTTTAAGATGGGTGGATTTCAACTCCCAGAATCCCCCAGCCAGGATGCTTTAAGAGGGGTGGACTACATCTCCCAATATTTAATTCCTATTAATTGAATAAAATGAAACAGGGCCTCGCAATTTTCAGGATCTCAACTTCATTTGAAGGACTCTCAATATTGCAGTGATTTTGAAATTAAAAGTGGTAGCCAATGGGATTGGACTGGGGGGGAGGGGTATATAGGTGGGAGCTAGCTTTGCGGAAATTATATAATTATTTATTTGCATGCCGCTTTTATTATTCTGACAAATAACTTAAGGCGACGAACATATCCCACACAACTTCCCCCTCCTATTTTCCCCAAAACAACAACCCTATGAGGTGGGCTGAGCTGAGAAAGAATGCCTGGCTCAAAGTCACCTATCCAGCTTTCATGCCTAAGGCAGGACTAGAACTCACGGTCTCCTGGTGATTGGCCCAAAGTCACCCATCTGGCTTTCATGCCGGGTAATTGGCCCAAAGTCACCCATCCAGCTTTCATGCCTAAAGTGGGACTAAATTTCACCATCTCCTGGTGATTGGCCCAAAGTCACCCATCTGGCTTTCATACCTAAGGCAGGACTAGAACTCACCCTTTCCTGGTGATTGGCCCAAAGTCACCCAGCTGGCTTTCATGCCTGAGGCAGGACTAGAACTCACCATCTCCTGGTGATTGGCCCAAAGTCATGCAGTCAGCTTGCATAGCTAAGGCGGGATTAGAACTCACCATCTGCTGATATTTGGCTTAAAGCACCCCAGTTTCAATTCATGCCTAAGGCAGGACTCGAACTCACCGTCTCCTCTTTTCTAACTTGGTGCCTTAACCACTAGATCAAACTGGCATTCCTGAGGTTGGTCATAAGGACCAGCGGGTTGCCAAATGCCAACATTTTCTTCATGTGGCTGAGCACTGCAGCGGCCACATCTTCAGACAAGGATAGTCCCTTTCTTAGTGACCTCCTCACTAGACAGTCATAAGTCAAGGACTCCCTGGAAAGGAACATAGAAAACGGATGGCAGAAGTAGACCGAGTGGTCCATTAAGCCTGCCCTATGAGTTCATTTACTTTTCCTCTTTGTTTCCTTTTTTATTTATTTATGATTTTTAATCATTTTATTTTTAAAAAACTATTTGATTTTTTAAAAAATTTTCATCAGATGGGCTTCTCCTACATTTTTTTGTGGGTATTTTTTCCAGGGTGTGTGTGTGTGTGTGTATCATTAATACAGATAGTCCTTGACTTACAACCACAATTGAACCCCAGCATTTATGTTGCTAAGCAAGACATTTGTTAAATGAATCTTGCCTCATTTTACGACCTTTCTTGACACGGTTGTTAAGTGAATCCCTGAAGTTGCTAAGTTAGTAAGATGGTTGTTAACTGAATCTGGCTTCCCCATTTACTCTGCTTGTCAGAAGGTCATAAAAGGGGATCACATGACTCTGGGACATGGCAACCGTCATAAATATGAATCAGGTTACAACTGTCTGAATTTTGATCATGTGACCATGGGGAATGCTGCAAGGGTCGTGGTGTGAAAAATAGCCACAGGTCACTTTTTTTCAGTGATGTTGTAACTTTGAAACAGTCACTAAATGAGGACTATCTGTGCATTGGGTGAGCCAGCTTTGTTTTAACGTGGGGCTTGCTCGGCCCCCTTGTATAAAATCTGAAGACAGGTTTGCCAACAGAAGGGAGCTGTGCAAATGCAACCACAACTTGTTACTCTTCAGACAGTGACTAATTCTGACACCTTAAAAATTACACCATGACAACAAACTTTACAAATTGCTCAGGGAAATGTTGTGACAACCGGTGGCCTTAGGGCTGACGCAAACAGAAAAATGATGCTTGCAGGAATCAACCATCAAAAGGAAAATATATATATATTTGTGACTCGCGCCCAGCTAAAATTTCCTTACAAAAACTTTCTCACTACCATTTATTCAGTTAGTCCTCGTTTAATGACTGTTCAAAGTTATAACGGCACTGAAAAAAGTGACAGGGGCGTTTTTCCCACTTACAACCTTCACAGCATCCCCATGGTCATGTGATCAGATTTTGGCTGCTTGGCAACTGACTCACACTTATGACGGTCGCAGTGTCCCGGGGTCACCCGATCCCCTTTTACGACCTTCTGACAAGCAAAGTCAATGGGGAAGCCGGATTCACTTAACAACCGTGTGACTGACTTAACAATCACAGCGATTCACTTAACAACCGTGGCAAGGAAGCTGGTAAAATAGAGTAAAACTCACTTATCAAATGTCTCGCTTAGCGACAGAAATTGTGGGCTCAGTTGTGGTCATTCAGTCGAGGACTACCCGTACTTCAATTATAAAGACTTAATTGGCCCATACAAGAAAGGTTTATTTCAGAACCCTAGTTTCTCTTTCTCCATAAAAAAAAAATGATATTTTATCATGCCAACAATCCAATTCCCGTACAGTATTTCTCATATACGATCTTGTTTGATTCATAAACATCCTCATTATCTATGCCAGTTGAATTGGAAACCTTCATTAACATCTGCAATATAATAACTGAACAATTCTTTTGTTTTTATTACATTATACCAGGTTGCTGTTATGGGGTGGCCTTTTTCTTTTTCCTTTTTTTTTGCAAATCTCCTGTTATTATTCTGGGGAATGAAACATATATATTTCATTCCCCAGAATAATAACAGGAGATAGATTTGAGTCATCTCACATGGAGTTTGGGATAAATTAACTTTTATGTTCAGAAGTAATAGCAAACTATGCATTTATTGCTAATCTTTGGGTCCCGCAAGACATCCAAATGTTTATCAAAGACATTAATCTAGGAATACATTTGTAAAATCAAATTTAGCACTCAGAAATCTGGTGGATGGGGTCCTTGACTAAACTTTTCGTAGTGGAAGTGCCTTCATATCAGTTGGATTGGGGTAAGCAACCTTGGCTCTTTTATGACTTGTGGACTTCAACTCCCAGAATTCCTGAGTCAGCATGGCTGACTCAGGAATTCTGGGAGTTGAAATCCACAAGTCATAAAAGAGCCAAGGTTGCCTACTCCTGGATTAGTCTAAATCAGTGTTTTTCAACCTAGTGTACTGGCTAGGGAATTCTGGGAGTTGAAGTCCACAAGTCATAAAAGAGCCAAGGTTGCCTACCCCTGGCTTAATCTAAATCAGTGTTTTTCAACCTAGTCCTAGTGTACTGCCTAGGGAATTCTGGGAGTTGAAGTCCACACATCTTAAAGTAGCTGGCTAGATAATGCTGGGAGTTGAAGTCCTTACATCTTACAGTACACTGGCTAAGGAATTCTGGGAGTTGAAGTCCACACATTTTAAAATTACTGGCTAGGGAATCCTGGGAGTTGAAGTCCTTACATCTTACAGTATAGTGGCTAAGGAATTCTGGGAGTTGAAGTCCCTGATCTTAAAGCATGCTGGCTACAGAATGCTGGGAGTTGAAGTCCTTAAAGTTGCCAATGTTGAAAAAGTTGTAGTAAATTCAGATTAACAAGGGTGAATTAGATTTTATCCGAAACTTCCTCAAATTTCAATAAATCTCCTGAGAAGTATTGGTAGACAAATAACAAAAAAAAGGTCTTTCTGCTATTTGCTTTATCATCCTAAATCCGTACGATTTGACAGTTCTCCCCATGGAACAAAAGAGGACACTGGGACTTATCAAGTAGACAGTTTTTATGGTCATATGAACAGGTTTTTAACAGAATAACAGAGTTGGAAAGGACCTTGGAGGTCTTCTAATCCAGACCCCTGCTCAAGCAGGAAATTCTACCATTTCAGACAAATGGTTGTCCAATCTTTTCTTAAAAACGTTCAGTCTTGGAGCATCCACAACTGCACGTTTCTTGAATCAAAGCAATCAATTAAGCCATCTCTGCTAACTCTTATTAACTTTTGTGGCCGTTAGTCCATTGTAGGAATCTAACATTAATTAGCCACAAAATTGTCAGTTTTGTCTGATTAACCTCGGGATTCAGGCTGGAAAAATAGTTCACTTTTTTTGGCTTCCTGAAACAGTTTTGTTTGCTGAAGTTCTCTAAAACAGACTGTGTTTAATTCATTCTCCGGAGACCCTCTGCCAGCCAGAATTGTTTGCATTTATTAAAATCCCTGGCAGAAGACAACAAAAAATAAAAATGTGGCACAAATAAGCCCTGTTTCATCGGCTTGACTCATAAGATGGCACCAATTAGAGGCAGAGAGTGTCACATTATTCCCTTTAAAAAAAGGATTTTCATTACAGATAAAAATCTATACAGGTAATCCTCGCCTTACCATAGTCCATTCAGTGACCGTTTAAAGTTGCAAAGGCACTGAAAAAAGTGACTTATGACCGCTTTTCACACTTATGACCATTGCAGCATCCCCATGGTCACATGATCAAAATTCGGATACTTGGCAACTGACTCATATTTATGACGGTCGCAGTGCCCCGGGGTCACGTGATCACGTTTTACAACCTTCTGACAAGCAAAGTCCATGATTGCAGTGACTCCCTTAACAACAGTTTGCAAGACAGGTCATAAAATGGAGCAAAACTCGTTTAATAAATGTCTCACTGAGCAACAGAGATTTTGGGATCAATAAATCGAGATTTCGCTAATATCCTGGCTGCTACAAATCACGTAAAAAAAAATCATTTTTGCAATTTAGGTACACATTTGCGATCTTCCTTTCAGATTTTATATTCTATGCTTTGTATTTTACCCCTGGGTTCCCTTTTACTGCAATATGTTATGAATGGGCCACATAATAAATAAAATAAAGACATTTCATTATAAAACTCAGTTATAAGATTTCTAAACCACTAAGGAATTTGGTTTCCCTTTTTGTTCTTTCCAGAAAACCATCGTACTGTTTCATTTTCCAAACCTCACTTTGTGTCCTGTCGATTTTTATGCCTCTCTCATCATCACTGACAATATTGTGGTCATCCTCGACTTACAGCAGTTCATTTAGTGACTGTTCAAAGTTACAACGGCACTGAAAAAAGTCTCGGGATCCCCTTTTGCAACCTTCTGACAAGCAAAGTCAATGGGGGAAGCTGGATTCACTTAACAACCTTGTTACTAACTTAACAACTGCAGAAAGAAAGGTCATAAACTGACCTTTAGCAGCAATAATTTGGGCTCAGTTGGGGTACTCAACTGTCCTGGTACTCATTGTTTGCTTGGTACGCAATGCACAAGCTAAATCTTATTGGTGTGAACTTGGTTTTTTCCTTGCAGACATGTCATGACCCAACTAGGTAACATCATCAGTGCTAGAAGGGAGTGGGGTTTGTGGAGAGGAGGAGGAAGAGGAGGAGGAGGAGGAGGAGGATTGTGGGGTCCTTGGTGTTCTCTGAGCTTGGTGGTTTTCTTGCAGATGTTTCATGACCCAACTAGGTAACATCATCAGTGCTAGAAGGGAGGGAGATTGTGGAGAGGAGGAGGAGGATTGTGGGGTCCTTGGTGCTCTCTGAGCTCGGTGGTTTTCTTGCAGTCATGTTACCTAGTCAACTAGGTGCTAGAAGAGAGTGGGGTTTGTTCTTTATTCATACACAAGTGGCTTTCCCTGTAATTGCTGGTGTGAATGCTCTTGGTCATCCCTTCATCAGGTTGTCGTTTATTCTTTCATTGTTTGTCTGAGTTGCTAGTTCCTTGATTGTTTACTGCTTGATTTTTGGTCAGTATTAATCTTGGGGCTAATCTCTGTTTATCGGAATGTTAATTGATGAGGAGGAGGTGTTTTGGTCATTTTGTTTCCTTTTTTGGCTTTTGAATTGTCTCTTTTGAACCTTAACCTTAATCCACTCCCTTCTAGCACTGAAGATGCTAGAAATGCTTTAAATGTCATCTCTCCTCCTCCTCCTCCTCCTCCTCCAACCCGATTCCCTTCTCGCACTGATGGTGTTTCCCCAGTTAGGTCATGAAATGTCTGCAAGGAAAAAACCAAGTTCACACCAATAACCAAAATTGTGGTGATAAAAGGAGGAGAGGAGAAGAATTTAAAGAAAAGGGAGAGGATAAGAAGAAGAAGCAGCCATTCTCCAAAGCACCTGAAGGCAGGACAAGAAGCAACGGATGGAAACCGAAGGCATAGAATCAAGATCACGCGAAGTATTAGTGCCGCTTTATAAAACCCTAGTGAGGCCACACCTGGAATACTGCAGTCAGTTTTGGTCACCCTATCACAAAAAAGGTGTTGAGATTTTAGAAAAAATTCAGAGAAGAGCAACTAAGATGATTAAAGGCCTGGAGGCTAAAACATACGAAGAACGGCTGCAGGACTTGGGTTTGGCTAGTCTAAAGAAAAGAAGAAACAGGGGGGACATGATAGCAGCGTTACAGTATTTGAGGGGCTGCCACAAAGAAGAGGGGGTCACTTTATTCACCAAAGCACCAGGGGGCAGGACAAGAAACAATGGTTGGAAACTGATCAAAGAGAGAAGCAACCTGGAATTAAGGAGAAACTTCCTGACAGTGAGGACAATTAATCAGTGGAACAGCTTGCCTCAAGAAATCGTGGGTGCTCCATCACTGGAGATTTTTAAGAAGAGGCTAGACAGTCACTTGTCTGAGATGGTATAGGTTCTCCTGCTTAAGCGGGGGGCTGGACTAGAAGACCTCCAAGTTCCCTTCCAGCTCTATTCTATTCTATTCTATTCTGTTCTATTCTGTTCTACTCTACTCTACTCTACTCTACTCTACTCTACTCTACTCTACTCTACTCTACTCTACTCTACTCTACTCTACTCTACTCTACTCTACTCTATTCTATTCTATTCTATTCTATTCTATTCTATTCTATTCTATTCTATTCTATTCTATTCTGTTCTATTCTGTTCTACTCTACTCTACTCTACTCTACTCTACTCTACTCTACTCTACTCTACTCTACTCTACTCTACTCTACTCTACTCTACTCTACTCTATTCTATTCTATTCTATTCTATTCTATTCTATTCTATTCTATTCTATTCTATTCTATTCTATTCTATTCTATTCAAAACAAGGAAAGAAACAACCTGGAACTAAGGAGGAATTTCCCAACAGTGAGAAAAACAATTTAAATCCAATATACGGAGCAGTTTTGTTAGCTAGCAAAAGTTCTCTAAAACAGACTGCGTTTAATACATTCTCCAGAGACTCTCTGCCAGCCAGAATTATTTGCATTTATTAAAATCCCTGGCAGAAGACAATTAACAACAAATAAAAATGTGGCACAAATAAGCACTGTTTCATCGGCTTGACTCATAAGATGGCACCAATTAGAGGCAGAGAGTGTCACATTATTCCCTTTAAAAAAAAGATTTTCATTACAGATAAAAATCTATACAGGTAATCCTCGCCTTACCATAGTCCATTCAGTGACCGTTTAAAGTTGCAAAGGCACTGAAAAAAGTGACTTATGACCGCTTTTCACACTTACGACCGTTGCAGCATCCCCATGGTCACACGATCAAAATTCGGACGCCTGGCAACTGAATTTTGCAACCCATTCAGTTAGTCCCTGACTTACAACCCAAAATTTCCATTGGTAAGTGAGACAATTGTTGAAGTGAGTTTTGCCCCATTTTAAGACCTTTCTGACCACAGTTGTTAAGTGAATCCCTGCAGTTTGTTAAGTTAGCGACACGGTTGTTCAGTGAATCTGGCTTCCCCCATTGAGTTTGCTGGTCAGAAGGTCGTAAAAGGAGATCGCGTGACCCCGGGACACTGCGACCGTCATAAATACGAGTCAGTTGCCAAGCGTCTGAATTTTGATCACGTGACCGTGAGGGATGCTGCAACGGTCGTAAGTGTGAAAACTATCATAAGTCAAGTTTTTTCAGTGCCGTTGTATCTTTTGTCACTAAATGAAAGGTTGTAAGTTGAGGACTGGGCTTTAAGCAGCTCATCAAAATGGGTTTTCCAGAAACATGATGCTACCAAACGGGCTCAGACAACATTAATTTAGAAAGCAGATTGTTGTTGTTGTTGTTGTTGTTTTGAACAATTTTGCTGACTCTGTCCTTTCCCAAAAAATAAAATAAAAATCCGTTTTGCAGCTCTTCTCTTATTGAGTCAGTTGTTCTCCCAGCTTATTGTGGAAAGGACAATTTCGTTCTGAAAAGCACGCTTGGATAGATTTCTGCAAAGATATAAAATTCGATTTGCTAGGCTTTGAGACTCAAGCCCAATAACTGCACTTAATATCATAACTCATGTCTAAGACACTGAGGGGACATTATTCTTCATTTCGAAAGAACCCCACTGATGCCTGGAAGGGAGGGGGGGCCCATCTTCAGCCAGACACAGGAACAAATTAAAGTTCTTCTCCTACAGAAGAAGAATATTGGTAGCTCAGGCCTGACATGAGAGGTCCTTGGTGGTCTTTGAGCTTCCTGGTTTCCTTGCAGACGTTTCATGTCCTAACTAAGTAATATCATCAGTGCTAGAAGAGAGTGGGGTTTGCGGAGAGGAGGGAGGAGGAGGATTGTGGCGTCCTCGGTGCTCTCTGAGCTTGGTGGTTTTCTAGCAGACGTCTCATGACCCAGCTAGGGAACATCCTCAGTGCTTAGAAGGGAATGGGTTTGCAGAGTGGGGGAGGAGGAGATGAGGAGGAGAGGAGGAGGAGGAGGAGGAGGAGGAAACAATTGTGGAGTCCTCTGAGCTGCCTAGTTTCTCTTGCAGTGTCTCATGACCCACCTAGAAACATCATCAGTGCTAGAAGATAGTGGGGTTTGTGGAGAGGAGGGGGAAGAGGAGGAAGAGGAGGAGGAAGAGGAGGAGGGGGGAAAGGTGGAAGTGGAAGAAAGGAGGAGGAGGAGGAAGTAGAAGTAGAAGTAGAAGTAGAAGAAGAACAAGAAGAAGAAGAAGAAGAAGAAGAAGAAGAAGAAGAAGAAGAAGAAGAAGAAGAAGAAGAAGAACAAGAAGAAGAAGAACAAGAAGAAGAACAAGAAGAAGAACAAGAAGAAGAGGAGGAGGAGAAGGAGGAGGAGGAGGAAGAAGAACAAGAACAACAAGAACAAGAACAACAAGAACAACAAGAAGAAGAGGAGAAGGAGGAGGACAACTGTGGTGTCATCTAAGCTTCATGGTGTTCTTGCAGATGTCTCATGATGGAAGTAGGAAACATCATCAGGGCTAAAAAGTAGGGGATACGCAGAGGGAAGAAGAAGGAGAAGTAGGTGTGAAAAATGAGGAGGAGGAGGAGGAGGTGGAGGAGGAGGAGGAGCACTGTGGGGTCCTTGTGATCTCTGATCTTGGTGGTTTTCTTGCTGACTTCTCATAACCCAACTAGGTAACATCATCACTGCTAGAAGGGAGGGGGGTTTGCGGAGAGGAGAAGGAGGAGGAAAAGGAGGAAGAGGAGGTGGACAAGTGTGGAGTCTTTTGAGGTTTATGGTCTTCTTGTAGGTGTATCATGACCCAACTAGGGAAATCATCAGGGCTAGAAGGAGGAGGAGGAGGAGGAGGATGAGGAGGAGGAGGAGGAGGAGGAGGAGGAGGAGGAGGAGGAGGAGGAAGACATTGGGGTCCTTGGTGCTCTCTGATCTTGGTGATCTTCTTGCAGACGTCTCATTTTCTATCTAGGAAACACCATCAGGGCTAGAAGGCAATGGGGTTCTAATTTCGAGCTAGACCCCATTTTAGCCACAGTTGTTAGGCAAATGACTGCAGTTTCTAAGTGAATCATGCAGTTGTTAAGTGAAACTGGCTTCCCCTATTGATTGTGCCTGTTGGAGGCCACTGGGAAGGTTACAAATGATGATCACATGACGCCGGGGCATTGCAACCGTCATAAATATGAGTCGGTTGCCAAGCGCCTGAATGCGAAAAACAGTCACGTCGCTCTTTTCAGTGCTGTTGCAACTTCAAACGGTCACTAAACAGATGGCTGTAAGTCAAGGACTCCCCATACTTGTGTTCTGGCATTTATTTTATTTTTATTTTTTTTAATATTCAAACTGCCCCAAACTGCTCATATCTACTTTAAAAGCAGACCTCAAAACCCCGGGCCAGATCAGCAACGGGGATTATACGATGATGAAATTCACTCAGCGTTTATTCTGAAAGTGTCAATTATATTTGCAACTCCTGAATTCATTTCCAAACTTCAATTTGCACATTTTTCTCGTCTTCACACAGGGGACAACGCTCCGGAGCCGCTCTGGAAAACAGAAGATTGGCACAGAAACGGGAACATATAAGGATGCCCACGAAATCGTTAGGCTGGGAGAAAACGGCCTGCAGTATTCATGGTGATGGTGTTAGGAAAATGGGCACAGAACAGCCACAGCATTTTCACAGATGGCCAAGAAAACAGACCAAAGCATCATTCGGCAAACACAACGTTTGAACTGTGAGCTGCCCAGGGCCATTTGTTGAGATGGGCGAGAGAAAGAAAGAAAGAAAGAAAGAAAGAAAGAAAGAAAGAAAGAAAGAAAGAAAGAAAGAAAGAAAGAAAGAAAGAAAGAAAGAAAGAAAGAAAGAAAGAAAGAAAGAAAGAAAGAAAAGGAGGGAGGTAGGGAGGAAAGGAGGGAGGGAAGGAAGGGAGAAAGGAAGAAAGGAAGGAAGGAAGGAAAGGAGGAGGAAGAGGAGGAAGAGAGGGAGGGAGGGAAGGAAGGAAGGAAGGAAGGAAGGGGAGGAGGAGGAGGAGGAAGAAAGGGAGGGAGGGAAGGAGGAAAGGAAGGAAGGAAGAAGAAGAAAGAGAAAGAAAGAAAGAAAGAAAAAGAAAGAAAGAAAGAAAGAAAGAAAGAAAGGGAAGGAGGAGGGAAGGAAGGAAGAGAAAGAAAGGAAGGAAGGAAGAAAGAAAGAAAGAAAGAAAGAAAGAAAGAAAGAAAGAAAGAAAGAAAGAAAGAAAAAGAAAGAAAGAAAGAAAGAAAGAAAGAAAGAAAGGGAAGGAGGAGGGAAGAAAGAAAAAGAAAGAAAGAAAGAAAGAAAGAATTATCACAAGAGGTACACATGACTAGGCTCGAATTCCAGGCAGTCCTCGACTTACAGCTGTTCACTTAGTGACTGTTTGCAGTGAAACAGCATGGAAAAAAGTGACCCCGCTGATTCTCACACTCGTGACGGTCGCGGCATCCCCACGGAGGGTGTTAGTCAAGCGTTACCTGTATTAACGTCATGTTGTCACCGAATGCATATTCAACAATAAATCAAACTTGGATAGAAACATAGAAAAGGGGCAGCAGAAAAGGACCGAAGGGTCCATCAAATCTGCCCTTTGAGGTTTTGTTTGTTTTTGTTTTCTTTTTAAATAATTACAAGTGGTCCTTGACTTACGACCGCAATTGAGCCCAACGTTTCTGTTGCTAAGCGAGACATTTGTTAAGCACGTTTTGCCCCACTTTACGACTTTTCTTGCCACGTTTGTTGAAGTGAATCCCTGCAGTTGTTAAATCAGTCACACGGTTGTGAAGTGAGTCTGGCTTCCCCCCATTGACTCTGTTTGTCAGAAGGTCACAAAAGGGGAATCACGTGACCCCCCCCGGGGACACTGAAACCGTCATAAGTACAAGCCAGTTGCCAAGCGTTCGAATTTTGATGACGTGACCGTGGGGAACGCAGCAACGGTCATAAGTGTGAAAAACGGCCAAAAGTCACTTATTCAAGTAGTGTGTTAACTTTGAGTGGTCACTAAACAAATAGTTGTAGCTCAAGGACTACCCGTAGTTAGTTGCATCGGGATGGGAATCGGGGTTAATCTACCCCTGGAATCGGGGAGGGGAGGGGCCTCCCGGGGTCAGCCGAGGACAGGAGTTCTCTACCCAGGCAGGAAACATCATCAGCTTTGCTGTAATAAATTCAATTTCTAAAAATCCAATTAAGGGCCAGAATCGAACAACTGAAGCTCCATTTTTTTTCTTATAGCCCAAAGAAAATATTTAGATTATAAGAAGGACCCCACTAATCCTGTTTCTTGGAGTGGTTTAAAGAGTCACAACAAAGAGTTACAACTTATTCTGGCAGTTTCAGTGAATCTCCTCCTTCTCTTTTCTTTCTTCTCCTCCTTTCTCCTTCTCCGTCTCTTCTTCTCCATCTTTTTCTCCTTCTCCTCCTTAGAAGCTTCCTTAGAAACTGGTTCAGAAACCTCCTTTCTCCCACCCTCCCTTCCCTTCCACCTTCTTCCTTCCTCCTTCCTCTCTCCCTTCTTTCATCTCCCTCTTTCTTCTCCTTCCTCCCTCCCTCCCTCCCTCCCTTCTTTCTCCATTCCTGCTTTTCCTCCCTTCCCTTCCACCTTCTTCCTCCTACCTCCTTCTTCTCTCTCTCCTTCTTTCCTCCTCCTTTTTCTCCCTATCTCCTTTCTTCCTCCCTCTTTTCTTCCTCCATCCCCGCTTTCCCTTCCTTCCTTCCCTCCTTCCTTCCTTCCCTCCTTCCTTCCTCCCTCCCTCCCCTTCCTTCCTTTCTCCCTTCCTTCCCTCCTTCCTCCCTCCCTCCCTCCCTCCCCTTCCACCTTCCACCTTCTTCTGTCCTGCCTCCTCCCTTCCTCCTTCTTTCCTCTCCCTCTTTCTTCTCCCTCCCTCCCTGCTTTTCCTTCCTTCCTTCCTTCCTCCCTCCCTCTCTCCTTCTGCCCTCTCTTCTTTTTCCTCCATCCCTATTTTTCCTTCCTTCCTTCCTTCCTTCCTTCCTTCCTTCCTTCTCCTTCCTTCTTCCTTCTTCCTTCCTTCCTTCTTCTTCCTTCCTCCCCCCTCCTCCATCCTTCTGGCCCTCTTTCTTTTTCTCCATCCCTATTTTTCCTTCCTTCCTTCCTCCTCTCCTTCCTTCCTTCCTTCCTCCTCCCCTCCCTCCCTCCCTCCTTCTCGCCCTCCGCTTCTTTTTCCTCCATCCCTATTTTTCCTTCCTTCCTTCCTTCCTTCCTTCCTTCCTTCCTTCCTTCCTTCCTTCCTTCCTTCCTTCCTCCCTCCCTCCCTCTCTCCCTCCCTCCCTCCCTCCCTCCCTTCCTTGCAGTTCTATCCCCCTAGGACATCTATATGCAGATCTAATTTCAAATAAATAGAGAAGGTCTCATTTACATTTTGTTTTTCTTTGCCGAATAATAGCTACATAAGCAGCAGCTAATCAAGTTGTCTGGAGAGCGCAGAGATTTATTTCACCTTCCATCACAACTCGGAAACAGAGAAGGCTTCCTTAACGGAGAATTGATTGAGCTGCAGCCGCTGTCCCTTTCTATGCTACTTTCCCCAGAGATACACAGCATTTGTCTGGCTCCTTGTCTGTCATTTTCGCACCCAGGAGGACCTGAAGACCGCAGAGAAGGACTTGCCATATTCCTAGATCAGGCCTCCATTTAGGATCTAAGAATTCTGCAAATCCTTGATCAACAAAAGGAAAATCAGCTTCCGGTTAGGCCCATTGTGAAGGTCTAGACCAGGGGTAGGCCACCTTGGCCCTTTTATGACTCGTGGACTTCAACTCCCAGAATTCCTGAGCCAGCCATGCTGAGGAGAAATGGAGAGGTTTCCATGCTGAGCCATGGCTGGCTCAGGAATTCTGGGAGTTGGTCCACGAGTCATAAAAGAGCCAAGGTGGCCTACCCCTGGTCTAGGCAAACATCAAGGTCTCCAAGTTGATCTCCTTGTGGCCTGCTTTTCTCCAAGTTGATGGCCCTCTCTGAGGATTGCACCATTGTGGATGGCAGCTGGGGGTGCAGCTCCCCATATGCATTAAATGCTCAGTCACCTGAGCAGCTAAATACAGGTAGTCCTTGACTTACGACCACCACTGAGCCCCAAATTTCTGTTGCTAAGCAAGACATTTCTGAAGTGAGTTTTGCCCCGTCTGATGACTTGTCTCACCACAGTTGTTAAATGAATCACCTGCAGTTGTTAAGTGAGTCACACGGTTGTTAAGTGAATCCGGTTTCCCCCATTGACTTTGCTTGTCAGAAGGTCGCAAAAGGGGATCACGTGACAACGGGACACTGCGACCGTCATAAATATGAGCCAGTAGCCAAGTGTCTGAATTTTGATCACGTGACCACGGGGATGCTGCAACAGTCGTAAGTGTGGAAAACAGTCATGAAGTCACTTTTTTCAGTGCCGTTGTAACTTCAAATGGTCACTAAACGAATAGTTGTAAGTCGGGGACTACCTATAAGTAAATAAATGCCTTACACCTAGAAAAGTAGATGCCACGGAGAAGGGTTGTGCCACGTCACAGCAACAGCTACTTTCTTCTCTTCCACTTTTATCCTGTCTTCCTCTCCATTTCTCCTGTCCTCTTTGATCCGTTTTTATTTTATTTATTAGATTATTATATAAGTAACTCCAGGTGTCAAGCATAACTAATTCTCCTTCCTCTTCCAATTTTCCCCACAACAACCCTGTGGGATAGGTTGTGAGATACAGACTGGCTCAAAGTCACCCCAGCCGGCTTTCATGTCTAACGTGGGACTAGAACTCACCATCTCCTGGTGCTCGGCCCAAAGTTACCCAGCTGCATTTCATACCTAAGGTGGAACTGGATCTCACTGTCTCCTGGTGATTGGCCCAAAGTCACCCCAGCCGGCTTTCATGTCTAACATGGGACTAGAACTCACCGTCTCCTGGTGATCGGCCCAAAGTCACCCAGGTAGCTTTCACGCCTAAGGCAGGACTAGAACTCATCATCTCCTGGTGATTGGCCCAAAGTCATCCAGGTAGCTTTTGTACATAAGGCAGGACTAGAACTCAACAACTCCTGGTTATTGGTCCAAAGTGACTCAGAATAGAATAGAATAATAACTATATTGTCACTTTGAATGTACACTAATCGGCATACATTAAAATGAAATTTCATTGCATACAGCTCTCAGAGGGTCACCACCTCCGATATCCACTACATAAATATGACAAAAATAAATAAACACAGAATTATGCATATACCCACATATGTTCTATGACACAGAGAAACAACATAGTCTAGTTCGGGTTATGTATACATGTGCATGGTGAGAAAAATGAATCTTGCGAGTTTACCAGACGGATGGCACAGGGAACAAAGCTATTACAGAATAGCTTTAAATATTATTTAAATATTTTAAATATAAATATAAATATTTATATAAATACTTCAAAACCTCCTCCCAGAGGGGAGGAACAGAAACGGACCGTAAAATGGGTGTGTGGGGTCTCTAACAATGCTTTGAGCTCTAAGCACACAGGAGCGCTTGTAAGCCGTATCCTGAATAACGGGGAAGTGAGCGTCCTATGATCTTACCGGCTGTCCTCACCACTCTCCGTATGGACCTTCTTTCTGTCTGAGGCTCTGCTGCCACCAAACCAGACAGTGGTGCAGTTAAGACTCTCTCAATCGCGCCTCTGTTAAAAAGTGGCCAGGACAGAAGGAGAGAGATGGGCTCTCCTCATCCGACGCAGGAAATGCAGACGCTGGTTTGCATGCTTCACTAAGGATGACATGTGGAGAGACCAATTCAGATTGTTAGTTATCTGCACCCCCAGGTACTTACTACTGCTGGCCACAGCTGCAGCCTGGATACTGAGTGGAGTCTGACTATGCCGGCTCTTTCTAAAAGCTCTTTCAGCTGGCTTTCGTGCCTAAGGCAGGACTGGTACTCACTGTTTCCTGCTGATCAACCCAAAGTCATTGCACAGAAATGTTCCTTGACGATCTCTCAGGAAAATCCATACTTGTACAATTCTGACTTGTACCTTTTATAACTGAAAAAAAAAAAAGAGCATTAAATTAATTGTGTATCTCTGTCCATGGTACTGAAGATTTAACCCACCAGCCCTTGTGAACCTGTTTCTCAGTGTATCCCACTATGTTTGATGATGACCAGATTGGTAAAATTGCAGCCAACAATTTTTGGGATTGGCTGCTTCATCAATCTAATTTCCAGATTTGTGAACGTCTGAAATGGCTTAACTTGACAAAATTTTGCTTTGCGGCCAATTATTTTCAAGAAGGATTTTTATATAAGGTCTGGATAGTGGCAATTGAACAAAATCGTTTGTCTAATTCAGTGTTAGTCAACCTTGGCAACTTTAAGACCTGTTGGACTTCAACTCCCAGAATTCCGCAGCCAGCATGGCTCGCTGGGGAATTCTGGGAGTTGAAGTCCACTAGTCTTAAACTTGCCAAGGTTGAGAAACACTGAACTAGTAACTGAATTAACCCATTTTCTGGTTAAATGCCATCCACCCAACCAAAAACTGGATTTACACAATGCTTTCAGCCCCACTAAACAAACCATGATTAAAACTAGCCAAACCTAGTAGGATGTCCACAGTAAACATCAGGATGTAGAGCTATTTAAGTTTACTGTGCAGAACCAACTTATGTATCCCAGTTCATAAATGTAAGAATGGCTGTAAAGATAATCCTTGATTTATAACAGTTCATTTAGTGACAGTTCAAAGTTACAATGGCACCTATGGTCATTTTTCACACGACTGTTGTAGCATCCCCATGTTCACGTGATCAAAACTCAGATGATTGGCAACTGGCTCGTATTTATGACGGTCGCAGTGTCGCAGGGGGTCATGTGATCCCCTTTTGCGACCTTCTGACAAGTAAAGTCAACGGAGAATCCATATTTACTTAACAACCATGCCATTAACCGAACAACTGCAAACGACCAGCTGTCTGCAAGGAGTATAAATCCTTCCATTCCCCCACCATCCAGTCAGAGCTGAAGAAGCTTCTTGGATGAGAAGCGAAATGTCTTCAAAAGAAAAACAAGAAAGTCCAGTTGCTTCCTGAAAAAAAGCACCTTTGGGACAACCACAACCTGGATGAATCTCCATAAAGAAACTGCCGAGATTCATTTAACAACCGTGGCAAGGAAAGTCGTCAAAGGGGGCAAAACTCACTTAACGAACATCTCACTTAGCAACAGAAATTTTGAGCTCCATTGTGGTTGTAACTCAAGGACTTTCTGGCACCATGATTATGACCGTTAAGGAAATGATCACCACCCTCTTCTGCATTTAATTTCCTGATGTCGTGTTTTACAATCCATGTCTCCAGCTATCAGTTTGAAATGCTTCTCTCGGCTGTTAAAGGTCATAAAAAACGGGACTATAATGAACATTTCAATTGCTGATAATGACGCCAGCCTCAGAGTATTTTGAGGGCAAGTTGACATTACCTTACGAAATGTATCCAGGTGGTTATTTCTCATTTTTTTATATATAGAGAGAGGTATAAATTTCTATTGCTTAAAGCCATCCTGAGACTTACACAAACCAATCAAAAGCGAAAGCAGAGAGGAAGGGGAAAAAAGCAGAAGAAAAAAGACAGAAATGCAGATAGAATAGGAAGAAATAATTTTTTTCATTTCTTCTGCAACAAATACAGGTAATCCTCCACTTATGACCACAGTTGAGCCCAATATTTACGTTGCTAAGTGAAACGTTTGTTAAGTAAATTTTGCCCCATTTGGTGACCTTTCTTGCCACAGTTGTTAAGTGAATCGCTGCAGTTGTTAAGTGAGTCACATGGTCATTAAGTGAATCCGGCTTCCCCATTGACTTTGCTTGTCAGAAGGTCGCAAAAGGGGATCAGGTAACCCCGGGATGCTGCGACTGTCATAAATACAAGTCAGTTGCCAAACGTTTGAATTTTGATCACGTGACCACGGGGATCCTCCAATGGTCATTAAGGGTGAAAAATGGTAATAAGTCACTTTTTTCAGTGCTGTTGTAACTTTGAATGGTCATTAACTGAATTGTTGTAAGTTGAGGACTACCTGTGTAAGTACAATTACGGCTCTTAGTCTAGAAAGCTCGTTCTTTTTATTATCCAGTCTTACTCTAATCATCAGAACCTTAAATTATAATTGCATTTTTTTTTTCATTTTATGAATAGGTAGCCCTCGACTTACAACTTTTCATTTAATGAGCATTCCAAATTACAACGGCACTGAGAGAAGTGACTTATGACCAGTTTTCACACGACGGTTGCAGCATCCTCACAGTCACATGATCAAAATTCAGCCGCTTGGCAACTGACTCATACTTACGAAGGTTGCAGTGTCCCCAGGTCACGTGATCCCCTTTTGTGACCTTCTGACAAGCAAAGTCAATGGGGGAAGCCAGGCTCACTTAACAACTGTGTTAGTAACTGCAGTGATTCGCTTAACAACAGTGACAAAAAAAGGTCATAAAATGGGGCAAAACTCACTTAACAACAAAACTCTGGCATAGCAATGGAAATTTCAGGCTCACTTGCAGTCGTAAGTCAAGGACTACCTGTAAGAGGTTTCCGGGCAGCCGTAAATGAAATATTAGGGTTTTTGGGGTATGAAACAAGTTTTCATTTTATTAATACAGTATAT
The DNA here is from genome assembly GCA_023970755.1 of Azemiops feae. NCBI lineage: Eukaryota > Metazoa > Chordata > Lepidosauria > Squamata > Viperidae > Azemiops > Azemiops feae. The sequence goes on along the minus strand of JALGBA010002754.1, from coordinate 3,253 downwards.
CATTGTAAGTCCTCTCTTTAGCCAGCTTAGCTATATGTTGGCTATAAAAGCTGAATGAGACACAGTTGGGTGTGGTAGTGTTATTATTATGTGGGACAGAGGGAAGGGTGTGTGTGTGTGTTTCTGTGTTTGTAAAGCAGTCTGAAGCACCCATGGCAGACAGAAAGAGCTACTCTTCTCCAGCACAACAATATAACAGCTGGAAGGGACCTTGGAGGTCTTCTAGTCCAGGGCTTCTCAACCTTTTTACCGACTGTACCACTTTTAGGATATGGCAATATTCGAGTACCATCTAGCAAGGTGTCAAAAACTTGGTGACAAAAAAAAACCCTGTTCAAAGTTGCAACTGCACTGAAATGACTTATGACCATTTTTCACACTTATGACCATTGCAGCATGCCCAGGGTCATGTGATTTATATTTGGATGCTTGGCAACTGATTCATATTTATGATGGTCACAGTGTCCCAGGGTCATGTGATCCCCTTCTGCAACCTTTTGACAAGCAAAGTCAATGGCAGAGCTGCTGGTGGCCAAGTGCTAAGGCGGGACTTCCTTCCCTCCCTCCCTTCCCTGCCTCCCTTTTTCTCATTCCCATCTCCTTCTGAAGGAAGAATTTGAACCCCCCCCATATTTTCCTCTTCCATATATTGATCAAACAAGGAAAGCCTCCAGAGACAGAAAAGACAAGCTGCTGAGTGAACTAGCTTAAAAAGGCACTTCCCCTTTAAGAATTAGCTACTGGCTAGAAAGGAAAGTAAGGAACCCAGCTGGCACTTAAGAAGAAAAAAAATGTAAGTACTGGCTGCCGGCTAAGGCAGCCTCCCCAAATGGCTCCATTCTAAGTAAAATCTGCAGCTCCAGAGGACTCTCTCACTGTAAGTCTTTGCCTGTGCTGGCTCTTTCCCTCCCCCACTACACTTGGCTAGGCAGGGCTGCGTACCACCTGCCACTCATTAATGTACCACAAGTGGTACGCATACCACAGGTTGAAAAGCCCTGTTCTAGTCCATCCCCTATCTCATTTTGGACAAGTGGTTGTCCAATCTCTTCTTAAAAACCTCCAGTGATGGAGTAGTACTTGGAGGAACAGGAGGAGGAGGTGTAGCAGAGGTGGAAAAGAGTGGAATAGGGAGCAGTGAGTAGCAACCTTGGAGTACCGATGTGGCTGTAAACAACAACCTGTGACAACCATGTTTATCATTTCTACAAACAAAGTGGGGAACATGTCTAATACTCCTTCCTCCTCCTATTTTCCTCACAACAACAACCCTGTGAGGTGGGTTGGGCTCCGAGAGAGAGGGACTGGCCCAAATTCACCCTGCTGGCTCATTTTTATGCCTAAGGCAGGGCTAGAACTCACTGTCTCCTAGTGATTGGCCCAAAGTCACCCACCCAAAATCATTTGTGGCTAAAATGAGACTAGAACTAACTGTCTCCTTGTGATTGGCCCGGGATCACTCAGCTGGCTTTGATACTTAAGGGAGAACTAGAACTCACAGTTCCCTAGCAATTGGCCCAAAGTCACCTAATTGACTTTAATGCCTAAGGCACGACTAGAACTCACAGTCCCTTGGCGATTGGCCCAGAGTTGCCCAGCTGGCTTTCATGCCTAAAATGGGACTAGAACTCACCATCCTCCTGGTGATTGGCCCAAAGTCACCCATCCAGCTTTCATCCTTAAGACAGAACTAGAACTCCCGGTCTCCTAGGTAGCACCGTTGTGAGTATTATTAACCTTTCCCACTTTTGAGCACGGAGCAGTGTCACTGCAGTTTCCATAGATAAAAAGAAAATGTCATGGCTTTTTTCTAGTTGCTAATCTGTTAGTCCCAGAATAAAAAATACTGTAACTGGTCAGCTGTTTTTAATCCTCTTTTTAACGAAGGTGAGACCTTTAAAAGTTCATATTTCTAACCCATCTGTCGCTTAAATGCAAAAGGGCTCTTTTATCAGCCATCTCGGCAATGAAATCTTTTGGCTTCCCTCTCCTCAATAATTAAAAATTAAAAATTCCATTTCCAAGACCTCCCAGTTTATTAAAAGAGCACCAGATCCCCTCCAGCTCTTATATGAAGCTATTCTATATCAGGGGGTGGGGGGTGGGGTGGAAATCCTAATTATTTTTTTGGCTACCAGCAATGCGATGCATGCTTTTTCACCGATAACCGAAAAATTTGTCGCTGTTTATACGATGATTTCCTTGAATTTTATCAGCCTGGGAACCAGACCTCATATCCCCCAGAAACTGATAAGTGTTTTAAAGATTCTGGCTTCATTTCAGTCCTCTCTGAAAAGATCCACTTAAAGAAAATACAGTTATGTATAATATAAAACTTCATTAGTTTCCTTCCCTAACTGAGCAGTAGCCAGGAGTTGAGGTTCCGTTTTCCATAGTTCTTCATTATTTTAAATTATTCAATGGCCACAACGATCAGAAAAATTCAGATTGTTCTCAATTTATCACCATTCATTTAGTGACTGTTCAAAGTTAGAACAGTGACTTAAACTGGTCCTTGCACTTACGACCATTGCAGCATTCCCCACAGTCACATGATCAAAGATGCTCGGCAACCGGCGTGTAATTATGACGTTTGCAGTGTCCCGGGGTCACGTGATCACCGTTTCCAATCTTCCCAGCCGGCTTCCGACACGCAAAGTCAATGGAGGAAGCCAGATTCATTTCATGGTGTGATTCACTTAATGACTGCTGTGATCCACTTAACAACCCTGGCCGAAATGGCCATAAAATTGGGTTTGGCTCACTTTACCACCTTGCTTCGCAACAGAAATTCCAGTCTCAATTGTGATCGTAAGTTGTGGACTGTCTGTAAAACCTGAGTGACTGCGGTAATAAATGAATCTACTTCAGAAACTGCGGTAATAAATGAATCTACTTCAGAAATCCTGTTTTCACTAAACAACACAACAGTCCAGAATAGAGAATGACAGAGTTGGAAGGGACCTTGGAGGTCATCTAGTCCAACCCCCTGCTCAGGCAGGAGACCCTTACAGAATCATAGAATGACAGAGTTGGGACTTTAGAGGTCATCTAGTCCAACCCCCTGCTCAGGCAGAAGACCCTTACAGAAACATAGAATGACAGCGTTGGAAGGGACCTTGGAGGTCATCTAGTCCAACCCCCTGCTCAGGCAGGAGACCCTTACAGAATCATAGAAGAACTGAGTTAGAAGGGACCTTGGAGGTCATCTAGTCCAACCCCCTGCTCAGGCAGAAGACCCTTACAGAATCAT
>JALGBA010002753.1:0-104715 GCA_023970755.1 Azemiops feae | reverse complement strand
AACCAACCAACCAACCAACCAACCAACCAACCAACCAACCAACCAACCAACCAACCAACCAACCAATCAATCAATCAATCAATCAATCAAATCAAATCAAATCAAATCAAATCAACCAGTCTATCAGTCAATCAGAATAGAGTTGGAAGGCACCTTGGAGGTCTTCTAGTGCTTTTTTTGGAGAACTTTGGAGTTTTATCTGTCTTCAGGGTCACCTGAGTGGCGCAAATGGGTGTGGAGCCTTCTTGGAACTGCTGAAAGGACTGTGTTGTAGAGTGGAGATAAATGATGTCCCATCCCTCCCCTTCTGTTGAGGGAGGGCTGTTCAACGTTGACATAGATGGCCTCTTGGACCCCTCTCTGTCCAGAATGTGGACTTTGATAAACCTCCAGGTGGCCTCAACGACTCTCTCAAAGGAGGCAAATGACCAGCTGTCTGCAAGGAGTATAAATCCTTCCCTTCCCCACCATTCGCTCAGAGCTGAAGAAGCTTCTTGGATGAGAAGCGAAACATCTTCAAAGAAAAACAAGAAAGTCCAGTTGCCTCCTGAAAAAGCACCTTTGGGACAACCAGGACCTGGATGACGGAGAATCTCCATAGACACGCCAGGGAAGCCGCGCAGCGTGCATTTATAGTACGAACGCGGCTTTCTTAAGCATCAAAAAAATAAGGACCTCGGAGACCTGGGATGCAAATATAGGTTTTTTGTCGTTCTCAAGATTAACATGCCTACTCATCCTGCTGCTTTTCTCTTTGGGGTAAGAAACGTTGCGCAAAGCCCAGAGAAAGGAGCAAAAAAACAACAAGCCGGAAGAACGGGAGGCAGGGGGGGCGAAAAAAAAAAAGAGAAAAGAAAACGCATTTTAATTTTAGCCTCCCCCAAATTCATCCGATTGTCTGCTCTTGGGAACCCTCCTTTCTCTCGTCCCGGCGCCCATTGCTTTTTGTTCTTGGTCGAACGAGTCTTCCCGGTTTTTTCTCCACGGCGTTTTTATGAAAGCGTTCAGCGGTTAGGAAACCCATTAGCGGTGCAGAAGAATAAAAGCCGTCTCTTTGCTGGTTTTTTCTTTCTTTCTTTCTTTCTTTTTTTTGTCCCTTCTTTAAATTTTGGAATAACAGTAAAAATAAATAGGGCAAGAACTCAGAGAGCTTCTGTGCTGTTTTGAAATGATCGAGGCTTCGTGATCTAACGTGAAGCTAAATGATCTACGGGGGGGTTTAAAAAGACTTTAAGACTGGGGGGGGGGGAGAGATTGTCGTTACGAAGGAGGAAATACTGTCACTCATCTTCCATTAAGAGAAAAATCCCAGTTTTCATTATCTAGCGGGCAGCGCCATGGATCCTCACATAGATAATTATATTAGTTATGATTATTCCACTAGGTGAGGCCCAGCCTGCCCTATTGGTTAGGAATATTAATACCACTTTACAATGCCTATTAATACCACTTTACAACGCCTTGGTAAGGCCGCACTTGGAATACGGCATCCAGTTTTGGTCACCGCGATGTAAAAAAGACGTTGAGACTCTGGAAAGAGTGCAGAGAAGAGCAACAAAGATGATTAGGGGACTGGAGGCTAAAACATATGAAGAACGGTTGCTGGAATTGGGGATGTCTAGTTTAATGAAGAGAAGGACGAGGGGGGACATGATAGCAGCCTTCCAGTATCTCAGGGGCTGCCCCAAAGAAGAGGGAGTCAAGCTAAAGCGCCTGAAGGCAGGAGAAGAAGCAATGGATGGAAACTGATCAAGGAGAGAAGCAACCTAGAACTAAGGAGAAATTTCATGACAGTTAGAACAATTAACCAGTGGAACAACCTGCCTCCAGAAGCGGTGAATGCTCCAACACTGGAAGCTTTTAAGAAGAGACTGGACAGCCATTTGTCTGAAATGGTATAGGGTTTCCTGCCTGAGCAGGGGGCTGGACTAGATGACCTCCAAGGTCCCTTCCAACTTTATTATTATTATTATAATGTTACTCCAGGCTTACTCTTTTGAAGGATCACAGAAGTATTTTGCTGGTAAATCCTCCTGGCAAGGAGGCGTCAGAAAATACATTTCTAACATCCAGCTCCATTGATTTTCCAAGAGATAAGCTGACGTAGATGAATCTAAGCCACACAAATGCAACTTTCTGACTAGAAAGAGCCGTAGTGGTGCAGTGGTTAGAATAGCTAGAACGGAGGTCCCCAAACTTTTGGGCACCAGGGACCGGTTCTGTGGAGAGACGTTTTTCCACGGACTGGAGGACGTGTGGTTTTGTGTGCTGCCTGCATCCTGTGGATGGGGCCTTGCTTGTTTGTGTGGACTGGTTACTGATCCACCGACCTGGGGTTGGGGACCCCTGAGCTAGAATGCTGTATTGCAGGCTAACTCTGCCCACTGCCAGGAGTTCAACCCTGACCGACTCAAGGTTGACTCAGCCTTCTACATCGATAGTAGCAATAGAACTTAGACTTATATATCGCTTCACAGTGCTTTTACTATCCTCTCTAAGCGGTTGACAGAGAGTCAGCCTGTTGCCTCCCCAACAATCTGGCTCCTCCTTTTACCGACTTCGGAAGGATGGAAGGCTGAGTCAACCTTGAGCCGGTCAGGATCGAACTCCAGGCTGTGGGCAGAGTTTGCCTGCAATACTGCATTCTAACCACTGGGAAGGGAGGGAAGGAAAGGAAAGGGAAGGAAGGAAGGAAGGAAGGAAGGAAGGAAGGAAGGAAGGAAGGAAGGAAGGAAGGAAGGAAGGAAGGAAGGGGCAATAGAAATAGGACTTGTATACTGCTTCATGATGCTTTGACAGCCCTCTCTAAGCGGTTGACAGAGAGTCAGCTTATTGCCCCCCAACAATCTGGGTCCTCATTTTACCAACCTCGGAAGGATGGAAGGCTGAGTCAACCTTGAGCCGGTCAGGATCGAACTGTTTGCTGTGGGCAGAGTTAGCCTGCAATGCTGCATTCTAACCACTGGCAAGGGAGGAAAGACGGAAGGAAGGAAGGAAGGAAGGAAGGAAGGAAGGAAGGAGAAGTAGCACTTAGCCTTATACACCGCTTCACGGTGCTTTACAGCCCTCTCTAAGAGGTTTACAGAGTCAGCATCTTGCTCCCCAACAATCTGGGTCCTCATTTTTTTTTATCCGGAACCCTCGCCCAGTAAGAAAGGACAGAAGGTTTGAGTCAGGCTGATGTTGATGAAAACGTGGTCAACCTTGACCGCGGTCTTCAGGATTCGTTAGGGCGGTGGGGTGGGTCAGAGGACGAACTGCCACACTGATGGCAGACAAGCACGAGCACAGTCAGCAGCAGGAAAGTCAGAAGTTTAGCCGGATGTGTGGAAATAAAATAGAAAAATTGGAAATAGGGGAATAGGGGCCCATATAACCAATTTGCGCCACAGTGTCCCGTCACAATTGAGAACTAACTGTATTAGATCAACTTTCTCCCCCCTGGTGCTTTCAAAGGTGTGTCGGACATCAGTTCCCCGAAAGCATCAGTGGGATGGGGAAAGATGGTCATTCCTCTAAGGCAGGGATAGGCAACCTTGACTCTTTTATGACTCGTGGATTTCAACTCCCAGAATTCCAGAGCCAGCATGGCTCAGCTTGGAAACCTCTCCCTTTCCCCTCAGCATGGCTGGCTCAGGAATTCTGGGAGTTGAAGTCCACAAGTCTTAAAGTTGCCAAATTTGGAGACCCCTGATCTACGCTGTGGATCAGCTAGCTTAGGGGTAGGCAACCTTGGTTCTTTTATGACTCGTGGACTTCAACTCCCAGAATTCCCCAGCCAGTATGGCTCAGCTTGGAAACCTCTCCCTTTCCCCTCAGCACGGCTGGCTCAGGAATTCTGGGAGTTGAAGTCCATGAGTCATAAAAGAGCCAAGGTTGCCTACCCCTGCTCTAAGGCATGCTGGCTGGGGAATTCTGGGCACCTCTCAAAAGTTGCCAAAGTGTCACAGCTGACTCGCTACGCACTCGGCTCGCAGCCAGACAACAGAAACAGGGAGGGGTGGGTGGGCATTTGGAATTTAAGAGAGGCTTGGGAGGGAATTGCGGAATGCAAGCGAGCTGACTGTCGCTTGGCAACATCCTGGTGCCCGAGGACAAACGTTGGGGAAATTCCAAGGCGCTCAGACCGTTTCCCAAAACCAATTGAGCGTAATTGATTGGTGGACAGTGAACAGTGGGTGGCCCAGGGGACAAAAGGGGACTTTACTTACGCCGCTTCGGGTGCGGAAACTTCAGAAATGGCTTTGCTTCTTCTGTGCCTGCGTGGAATTATCGGCAAAGTTATATTCTTGGCCAAATAACGTCCCAGGAGGGTTTTTTTTGCTGCATATGCCAACGGGACGGTCGACACAAAGTTGAGAAATGCTGCATTAAGGTATGCGGGATCCATGGGAAGAAAGGAAGAGGAAGGAAGGAGGAACATGTAGAATATGTTTGCCACCTTGAGTTATTTTCAGGAGCAAATAGCTAGGAGCGTTCGTTGAGTTCAAGCCACGGAAGAGTTTATTATTGTCACCGCTAATATAAAGATCTAGTCAACTAACAGTCCAAGCTAAGTTGCCCTAGATAAGGTTCGACGGAATTCACAAGGAGCTGGATTTGGAACCGTTGTGGCAATGCAAAACTAATGACATGTTTAATTCCACCTTCCAGCTTAGCTTGCTTTTCTCCTTTTCTCCTGTAAAAGCAATAAAGGTGGGATATAAATTAAAGGAATGAAATTTCCACAATTTAACCAATCAATACTTATAAGGTGCGATTGTGTTGTGCAGGTGCTTTCAGGGCTCTGCAAACTTGGCAACTTGAAAACTTGTGGACAGCCAGGAATTCTGGGAGTTGAAGTTCACAGATCTTAAAAACTGCCAACGTTTGGAGAGCCCCCGGTCTAGATCGTGGTAGGGCAAGTTCTCCAAAGGTTCCCCAAAGGAGGAATCCTTCATGGACACGCTGGGTCATTTGGGGTTCTACCAATGAATGTTTCTTCTTCTGGTCTCTTTTTGTGTTAACAGACATAGAGAAGTCCTGACAAAAATACGATGCCTCTTGACGAGAAGACATCTCTTGTCCTTCTTCCTGATCCCCATTCTCTTTCTCCTCTGCTAGGGCATCTTCTCTCCGGTGGAACACAGGGACGAAGGAGAGGATGCTGATCAAGGTGACGGACCGCGAGCCCAGCTTCCTGATGCACCAGGGTAACGGCTACACCCTTGACCATCAGCAGGGCACCCGGTCGCGGAGGCCCTCGGGCAGCCAGCCGTCCCCCAACCTCCAAACCTTTGCCACCGATTCCGACAACTCGGTTTTCTTCCCAGAGCGGAAGCAGTCGCCCTTCCTGAAACGGGCCGATCATGTGGGCAGTTGCTCCCCGCTGCTAGGCCGGGGGGATCCCTTCTGCTCCCCGATGCAGGGCCAGCACCGTAAGCACTCCAGCGAGTCGCAGCCCTCCTCTCCGCGCTACGCCTACGAGCCACCCTTGTACGAGGAGCCTCCCATGGAGTACCAGGCCCCCATCTACGACGAGCCGCCGGTGGATATGCAGTTCGAGGCCAGCGGGAGCTACAAAGCGGGCTCGCCCCAAAAGTCGCCCATCCGCAAACCCCACCCGTTCCTGCAGTCACCGAAGCAGGGCTCCAATTCGCCGTACCAGCAGCTGGTCTTGACCAAGCAGAAGGGCTCGGACCGCTTCATGAGTCTGGAGTACAGCCCGGCCGGCAAGGAGTACGTGCGGCAACTGGTGTACGTGGAGCAGGTGGGATCCAGCCCTACCCTGAAGAGCGCCCCCCGGCACAAATACACCCCCAACCCCATCGGCGGCTCCTACTCGCTGCAGCACAGCCCCTGCCTGATGCGGGAGCAGCGCCTGGAGATCAAATCCGGGGACTACAGCAGCATGGAAGCGGCAGAGTTCCGGCACAGCCCTTCGGTCATCGTGCCATCGCAGGGGGAGGACTCCATGTCCTGTTCCAGCCTGCAGAACACCTTGTCCTCCACGGGTTACTCCCCGGGCAGCCGCAAACGAAAGAGCCGGAAGCCCGCTCTTTCGTACGACCCCAACACCTCCTCCACCGACGGGTCCGGCGAGCGCGAGGAAGGCACGCCAGAGGACAGGCCTCTGTCCGGGTGCAGCCGGTCCCCCGGCGGGCGCCTGGAGAGCCGGTCGGTAGAGGGGGAGCCCATCAGGGCTTCGGCTGAGCCCTTCCTAGCTCAGGCCCGCCTGGCTTGGGAGGCGCAGCAGGCCCATTACTACATGAAGCAGCGCAGCAGTTGGGACTCCCAGAAGGACGGTTCGGGGTACGAGAGCGACGGGGCTGTACCGCTGCCTATGCCGGGTCCGGTGGTGCGCGCCTTCAGCGAGGACGAGGCTCTGGCCCAGCAGGAGAGCAAGCACTGGAAGCGCAACCCGTTTGAGAAGCTGGGCTTTCCGCAGATCCTGCTGGAGAAGAGTATCTCCGTGCAGACGAATTTGGCATCGCCCGAGCCGTACTTGCATCCGTCCCAGGTAAGACGACCAGGAATGAGCAGGAAGTTGAAGGAGGGCTGGGTTTTTTTTGGGAGGGTTAAAGTTGCACCATTTCTCTTCTCCTTTTGTTCTGAAATTGCCCTTCTTGTTGTTGTTGATGATGATGATGATGATGACGTTGTCCATTCGTTCGTACCGGATTCTTGGCGGTTCTAAGGGCCAGGGGGCCTCTCCAATCTCTTCCGATCTCGCACTGCATCTTTGAGTTGATCTGCGCTCTGGCGGGCGTCCGCTTGGATGGTGTCCGGCCACCATCTTCTTTGGCGGCCCGGTTGCCTTTGATCACAAACTCTTCCCAACATAATTGCCTTCTCCGGGGAATTCCCACCCCGCGTGACAAGGCCAGAGTTAAGTGAGAAGGCAGTTTTGTGATTCATTGTTGGTGGCCTGAATCGAAAACGCACCCTTTTCCCAGGCTGTACATGAGGAAGCACCAGGATGTCAGAGCTGTCCTGGTGTGGCGCCGGTGATCTACTCTGAATCAGATCCAAAGCTTCGACTTAAAGGCACGGTGATGTCAAGGAGCATGACACGTTGCTTCCACCACGCCCCATCTCAAAAGCGTAGTGTTGGGGGGCTTTGATGTTTTGTGGGGTACTCTCAAAGCTTGGTTGTTATAGACATTTCATTACCCAACTAGGTAACGTTATAATTGAGTTTCGTTTCCTTCCTTCCTTCCTTCCTTCCTTCCTTCCTTCCTTCCTTCCTTCCTTCCTTCCTTCCTTCTTCCTCCTTCCTCCCTCCCTGCCCTCCCTCCCCGACCTCCACTCCCTCCCTCTCCCCTCCCTCCCTCCCTCCCATCCGCTCTCTCTTTCCTAGCTTGGTTGTTTTTCTTACAGACCTTTCATTAACATAACTAGCTAACATTATCATTGAACTTCCTTCCTTCCTTTCCTTCCTTCCTTCCTTCCTTGCCTTCTTTCCTTCCTTCCTTCCTTCCTTCTTCCTTCCTTCAGTCCTGCCCTTCCTTCCTTCCTCCCTCCCTCTCCTCCCTCCCTCTCCCTCCTCCCTCCCGAGCTTGGTTGTTTTTCTTATGGACATTTTCCTTACGCAACTATCTACATTATCATTGACTTCCTTCCTCCCTCCCTCCCTCCCTTCCTACTTGGGTTGTTTAAAATTGATTTTCTTCCTTCCTTCCTGTCCTTCCTTCCTTCCTTCCTTCCTTCCTTCCTTCCTTCCTTCCTTCCTTCTTCCTTCCTTCTTCCTTACTTCCTTCCTTCCTGCAAAAAATTCTTCCTCCCTCCCTCCCTCCCTCCCTTTCTCCTTTCTCCCTCCTCCTGAGCTTGGTTTTTTTATAATTGCTTTTCCTTCCTTCCTTCCTTCCTTCTCTTCCTTCCTTCCGTCCTTCCTTCCTTCCTTCCTTCCTTTCCTTCCTTCCTTCCTACCCTCCCTCCCTCCCTCCCTCCCTCCCTCCCTTCCTGAGCTTGGTTACATTATCATTGAACTTACTCCCTCCCTCCCTCCCTCCCTCCCTCCCTCTAAGCTTGGTTGTTTTCTTATAGACATTTCATTACCCAACTCGGTCACATCATCCGTGGTAGAAGAGTAGGTGGTTTAATGTTTTACAAAATACACTGACTTTGATTTCCTGGGCTCCTAATCTTTTTTGTGGAGTATCATTTATACTATTTTTTGCCGTTGTTGATCCTTGGCGTTGGTTCCCTACATTGTTGCTTAAGGCAGATGCTATAATAATGGAACTAAATTTCTTTGGAGTCCCGTAAAAATCCAAAATTGTTTAATCATCCTTCGATCATGCAGTTCTGAGGGTCTGTCGCACCACAAGCGGACGAGGGGACATTAATGTGGAAGAGACATTATTGCACAATTTAGACAATCCGTCGCTTTGGTTTTGCTGACAACGTGCTTTTTTGTGATGCCGAAGGAACTCCCAGCGCTGTATTGTGATGAGCAGATGTTTGTGCCATTTTGAGCTGCCGTCGCCTTATGACACAATAAGGCCTAACTTATATAATTTGTCACATTTCCATTATTGCACAAATGATAACGGATTATGTAAGTTCTGCAAAGTTATCCTTTGTGTAGTAAGGTCATGATGCTTTGGATATCAAATACTACGAGTCCGAAGGGGATTTCAGCGAAAATAAGCATAAAGCAAAAAAATGGGACAGGAATTGTGCTCTAAAGAGAGAGAAAAGGAAAGGACGCACGCTTGAAAAGCAAATTAGATTTTTTTTTTCCTGTGGGGCCCTTGGTACTCTCTGAGCTTGGTTGTTTTCTTGCAGACGTTTCATCACCAACTAGGTAACATCTTCAGTGCTAGAAGGGAGCGGGATTTACAGAATGGAGGAGGAGGAGGAGGAGGAGGACTGTGGGTTCCTTGGTGCTCTCTGAGCTTGGTTGTTTTCTTGCAGACGTTTCATTACCCGACTGGGTAACATCATCAGGGAGTGGGGTTTGCACCTTCTGGCCCTGAGAATGTTACCTAGTTTGGTAATGAAACGTCTGCAAGAAAACAACCAAGCTCAGAGAACATCAGTCGTCGTCATCCTCCTCCTCCTCCCTGCAAACCCAACTCTCTTCTGGCACTGATGATGTTACCTAGTTTGGGTCATGAAATGTCTGCAAGAAAACAACCAAGCTCAGAGAGCACCAAGGATCCCACAGTTCCTCCTCCTCCTCCCTCCTCCTCCTCCTCCTCCTCCTCCACAAGCTCCACTCCCTTTCTAGCACTGATGATGTTACCTAGTTGGGTCATGAAACGTCTGCAAGAACACAACCAAGCTCAGAGAGCACCAAGGATCCTACAGTCCTCCTCCTCCTCCTCCTCCTCCTCCTCCTCCTCTCCTCCTCCTCCTCCTCCTCTCCTCCTCCTCCTCCCTGCAAAATGACCTCTAGCCTGATGATGTTACCCATGAAACGTCTTCTCAGAGCGCACCTCCCACAGTTCCTTCCTCCTCCTCCTCCTCTTCCCTCCTCCTCCTCCCCCCCCTCCTCCTCTTCACTCCCTTCTAGCACTGATGATTTACCTAGTGGTATGAAAAAGTCTGCAAGAAAAACAACCAAGCTCGAGAGCACCAGGATCCCTACAGTTTCTCCTCCCTCCCTCCTCCATCCTCCTCCCTCCTCCTCCTCCTCTCCACAAGCTCCACTCCCTTCTAGCACTGATGATGTTACCTAGTTGGGTCTGAAACGTCTGCAAGAAAACAACCAAGCTCAGCTCAGAGAGCACCAGGATCCTACAGTTTTCTCCTCCTCCTCCTCCTCCTCCTCTCCTCCTCCTCCTCCTCCTCCTCCTCCTCCTCCTCCTCCTCCTCTTCTCTTCAAACCCCACTGCCTTCCAGCACTGATGATGTTACCTAGTTGGGTCATGAAACGTCTGCAAGAAAACCACCCAGCTGAGACACCACCAAGGACCCTACATTTCAATCTGGGATATCGGATATTTTATTCTATCTTTTTTCTCAGCAACGTTGAAACCTGCCAGGAGGGTTCGTTGTGATTTTCTTAGCTCGAGTTTTTTGTCTGTTTCCGAGGAGTCAAAATGACCCAAGGCCAGTCCGAGTGGTGAGGATCAATGGAACAATTGATTCAGCCCGGAACCCTTGAAACCGTCATTTTAAAAAAAAAAGGACTTTTTGCAAGAGAAATGAAGTTTAGACTCGTTCACCGCAGAAACGGCCGTGATCCTTTATAAGGGAGAAAAGGAGGGCACCGTCCGATATAAAGGATTTATTCTGAATGGAATGGAGAAAAAACTGTCGGGCTGTGTGTGTGTGTGTGTGTGTCAGAAAAGACAAATTTTCTAATTTGTACGTGTGGCTTTGAGTCCACCGGTGGCCAGCCAGAATGAAATCCCTCGCTCATGCCTCGTTTTCCCCCTGTTCAGCTCGCTCCCGTTTGATGACTTCATTTCCTTATGCAAATTACGCCCCCGAGAATCATTAAGTGTCAGAAGGAACCTCGTTAACATATCAAGAACAAACCGTCCGATCGAGGCAACATTTTCAAAGCAATTAAAGAAAGTTTCATTGCCGCCTCTTAAGAGCAAACAATTCACCATTTATTTAATTTGCTTTAAAAATTCGCTTCAGTTCCAGGCGCTCCCCGACTTAACGGTCACAGTTTATCCCCGGATTTCTCTTAACACATAGACCTCGACTTACAGCAGTTCACTTAGTGACCGTTCAAAGTTGCGACGTCACTGAAAAAAGCATTGGAGCATTGAGAATAAATTGATCTGAAGTTCACCCCCTGTTAATTCCTTAGTTTACTTAGGAAACAGCTTCCAGATTTCAATCAATCCATCCCTTTGTCTCTGAAACATTATTCAAGCTGCTAAACGTCTCCTGCCCTTAAAGTTTAACCCCACGATCCTTTTATTCTCTTTAGCGAGAGTTTTCACAGAAAATCCACGTGCTTAAATCAGCTGCATTGCTCAGCCACAGCAGCTGACCCAGGCAACATCAAGGGGATGTATGATGGCATTAAGCAGGCCTTAGGTCCAATACAGAAGAAATCTGCCCCTCTGAAGTCTGCCACAGGCGAGGTTATCCGGGACCGAGCACAGCAGATGGCACGCTGGGTGCAGCACTACTCTTGAGTTATATTCCAGAGAAAATGAGGTAACCGAAGAAGCATTAAATAATATTGAGTGCCTGCCTGTCTTGGAGGAGCTCGGCAGTGAACCAACTCTAGAAGAATTAAACGCGGCCCTGGACTCCCTTGCCTCCGGCAAGGCACCCGGGAAAGACAACATCCCCGGCGAAATTCTGAAGTGCTGCAAAGAGAGCATCCCCATTGAACTGCACGAGATCTTCTGCCTCTGTTGGAGGGAAGGTGGGGTACCACAGGACGTGAAGGATGCAAATATCGTCACACTGTACAAGAACAAAGGCGACAGGGGTGACTGTAACAACTATCGCGGCATCTCTCTCCGTAGTGTTGTAGGGAAGCTGCTTGCCCCTGTCGTACTGAAGAGGCTCCAGGTGCTTGCAGAGAGAGTCTATCCGGAATCACAGTGTGGATTCCGAGCCAACAGGTCCACCGTTGACATGGTATTCTCCCTTAGACAGTTGCAGGAGAAATGCAGGGAACAAAGACAGCCACTTATCGTAGCCTTCATAGACCTTACGAAGGCTTTTGACTTGGTCAGTAGGGACGGCTTATATAAAATTCTCCTCAAGATTGGATGTCCACCTCAGCTCCTCAACATCATCAGGTCCTTTCATGAGGATATGAAGGGCACTGTTTTTTTTTTGTTTTTTTTTAATGATTTTATTAAATGTACATTTAAAAACAAAAGTGGACATAATTCAACCTCCCTGGGTATAACACTGCTATTACAGAAAGAAAAACAGAAACTTAAAATACCTTCTATAACAGGACAGAGTATAACAAGCTGTGCATATAACTTCTGCAAAAAACTTCTGCAAAAAACTTCTGTAAAAAACTTCTGTATTTACATATCTTTCCGTTGTGTCCTGATATAGATGCTAATAGGGAATCCTTGCGTTATCTACTAATCAATCAATAATCAATAATCATCTCAGCGATCCTCTTTATCTCTAACCAATCGTACAAATTTTTCCAAATTTCATAATACTCTGTTTCAGTTCTATTTTTGATCTCTAGAGTTAACCTGTCCATTTCAGCGCAGGACAAAATTTTATTTATTATTTCTTCTTCAGTGGGGACTTCCTTTCTTTTCCATTTTTGGGCATATGCCAATCTTGCTGCCGTTAAAATATGCAATAGTAAGTAGAAAGATGCTTTGCTAAATTTACCATTAATAATCCCTAATAAGAAGATTTCTGGTTTTAAATCTGTTGTTTTTGGTGGCCTAACTAACATCAGATTCCTTTGACATTCGAAGTGGAGTGAAGCAGGGCTGCGTCCTCGCGCCAACTTTATTCGGGATCTTTTTTGCTGTCATGCTGAAACAGGCTTTTGGAACTGCAACAGAGGGTATCTATCTCTGGACTAGATCAGACGGAAAACTCTTTAATCTCTCTAGGTTGAGAGCAAAGTCTAAAGACCAGCTGAAATGCCTACGGGATTTCCTCTTCGCTGCCGATGCTGCCGTTACTGCTCACTCTGCCGAAGATCTTCAACAACTTACGGACCGTTTTAGTAAGGCCTGCCAAGACTTTGGTCTAACAATCAGCCTGAAAAAAAAAACACAAGTCATGGGGTCAGGATGTGGATCCACCTCCCTGTATTACAAATCTCTGCACAGGAACTGGAGGTTGTCCATGACTTTCTGTACCTCGGCTCAACTATCTCTGACACTCTCTCCTTAGATATCGAGCTGAATAAACGTATTGGTAAAGCGGCCACCACATTTTCCAGACTTACAAAGAGAGTATGGCTTAATAAGAAGTTGGCAGAACATACAAAGATCCAGATCTACAGAGCCTGCGTCTTGAGCACACTCTTGTACTGCAGTGAGTCTTGGACTCTTCACGTACGGCGGGAGAGAAAGCTGAACACTTTTCACACGCGCTGTCGCCGACGTATTCTCGGCATCACCTGGCATGACGAAGTCCCAAATAGCGCAGTCCTGGAATGTGCTGGAATCTCTAGCATGTATACACTGTTGAAGCAGCGACGTCTACGCTGGCTTGGGCATGTCGTGAGAATGGCTGACGGTCGGATTCCGAAAGATCTCCTGTATGGAGAACTAGTGCAGGGAAAGCGCCCCAGAGGGAGACCTGAGCTGCGATATAAGGATATCTGCAAGAGGGACCTAAAGGCCTTGGGAATGGACATTAACAGCTGGGAATCCTTGACCTCTGATCGTTCAGCTTGGAGGCTAAAGACGCAGCACGGCCTTCTCCAATTTGAAGAGACACTTGTGCGGCAGGCTGAGGCAAAGAGGCAGTCCCGGAACCAGCGGAATCTGGGAGCTGGACAGGGGACAGATTGTATCTGCCCTCAGTGTGGAAGGGACTGCCATTCTCGAATTGGCCTTTTTAGCCACACCAGATGCTGCCTTAGGACCTCTTTCCAGAGCACGATTCCATAGTCTCTCGAGACAGAAGGATGCCAATGAAATGTGTCCTGCCCTTAAATTTTAACCCCACGATCCTTTTATTCTCTTTAGTGAGAGTTTTCACAGAAAACCCACCTGCTTAAATCAGCTGCATTGCTCAACCACAGCTTGATCGGAAGTCCATTTATATCTGACTTTGCAACAGCCTTTGACGGGTATAAATCAAGCCTAGCTAGAGAAACACTTTAGGGCTCACTTAAAAGATATATATATATATATATATTTAAAGGTGATCAAACGGTTGTCCGTTGCAAAAGATTTTATTTTTTTAAAAGATGATCAAAAGGATTGTTCTTTGCAAAAGGTATAATTATTTCCTGAGCTGTGGGATGCTTTGAGAGGAAGAAGTAATAAAAACTTTTGCCTATTGAAAGTGCGAAAGAATAAATAGCACAAAGGGAATAGCAGGTTTTCAAGAAGTGACCGGACAGCCATTTGTCTGAAATGGCATAGGGTCTCCTGCTTGAGCAGGGGGTTGGACTAGATGACCTCCAAGGTCCTTCCAATCCTATTAGCCTATGATCCATGTTCTGATAATGCAAAACCTCAGATTTGGGCAGTATCCACTATATTTGTGGATATAGTGCTGTCCAACAAACAATATGTTGCTGGAATTAGGTATGTCTGGTTTAATGAAGAGAAGGACGAGGGGGGACATGATTGCAAGTCTTCCAATATCTCAGGGGCTGCCCCAAAGAAGAGGGAGTCAAGCTGTTCTCCAAAGCGCCTGAAGGCAGGACAAGAAGCAACGGATGGAAACTAACCAAGGAGAGAAGCAACCTGGAACTAAGGAGAAACTTCCTGGCAGTGAGAACAATTAACCAGTGGAACAGCTTGCCTCCAGAAGCAGTGAATGCTCCAACACTGGAGGCTTTTAAGAAGAGACTGGATAACCATTTGTCTGGAATGGTCTAGGGTTTCCTGCCTGAGCAGGGGGTTGGACTAGATGACCTCCAAGGTCCCTTCCAAGTTTTTATTATTATTATTATCATTATCATTATCATTATCATCATTATTATTATTATTATTATTATTATTATTATTATTATTATTATTATTATTATTATTATTATTATTATTATTATTATTATTATTATTATTATTATTATTATTATTATTGTTATTATTGTTATTATTGTTATTATTGTTATTATTATTATTATTATTATTATTCATCAGCCAGATGTTCAGACTGGATTTGGCATTTTTGTCTACCTATCGAGTCCTTCCCAAGGACCTGGGATAGGCAGATGTGGATGTTTGATGGTATCACAGATATCGTCGCAGGATGGAAGCAGTTCCTAGTAAGGCTGCCTTTTGCAATTGACTAATGGCGAATTTGTCAATGCCAATGGTGTTCAAGTGGTGCTCCAGTTGTTTTGGGATTGCACCTAAGGCGCCTATTACTATTGCTGCCACCCTTGCTTGCCTTTGCCACAGTCTTTCTATTTCTATTTGTAGGTCTTTGTATTTTGTTATCTTCTCCAGTTCTTTCTCGTCTATCTGCTGTCTCCAGGCACTGCCACGTCCACTATCCACTATCCATTACTACTACTACTACTACTACTACTACTACTACTACTATTATTTTTATTACTATTATTATTATTATTATTATTATTATTATTATTATTATTATTATTATTATTATTATTATTATTATTATTATTATTATTATTATTATTATTATTATTATTATTATTATTATATAACAGTACAGGTAGTCTTCAAATTATGACCACCATCGACCCCCAGATTTCTGTTGTTACATGAGACATTTGTTAAGTGAGTTTTGCCCCATTTTATGACCTTTCTTTCTCCTTCAGTTGTTAAGTGAATCGCTGCAGGTGATAAGTTAGTAACCTGGTTATTAAGTGAATCTGGCTTCCCTATTGATTTTGCTTGTTGGAAGTTCACAAAGGGGGAATCACGTACCCCCCCCCCCCGGGACGCTGCGACCGTCATAAAAACGAGTCAGTCGCCCAGCGTCTGAATTTTGATCACCTGACCATGTAGATGCTGCAACGGTCGTTAACTGTGAAAAATGGTCCTCAGTCACATTTTTCCACGCCGTTGTCCCTTTGAACGGTCACTAAACAGACCGTTGTTTAGCCATAATCAAGGAGAGAAGCAACCTAGAACTAAGGAGAACTTTCCTGACAGTGAGAACAATTAACCAGTGGAACAACCTGCCTCCAGAAGCGGTGAATGCTCCAACACTGAAAGTTTTTAAGAAGAGACTGGGCAGCCCTTTGTCTGAAATGGTCTAGGGTTTCCTGCCTGAGCAGGGGGTTGGACTAGATGATCTCCAAGGTCCCTTCCAACTTTATTATTATTATTATTATATAAGAACGGAGCGAGGTCCTCGGAGCTGAAGGGTCCTTGACCTTTCCGGCGTCCGATCTTGGAAAGGAGCAGGAGAAGTGCCATTTGAAAGAAAGAAATTAAAAATAAATGTTCCTGAAACGAGAGGATTTGCTTCCTGAAAAGGAAAAAAAGTCTTTCAGAGAAATGAAGATGACTCATACTTGAGGCCTGCAGGACGGATTTGAATTGGGAGATTTTAGCTCGTGGTTTGAACACTGCAAGGGAGGCCCAGCAGACAGAGGACTTTATTATTTGGAAATGATTCAGCATTAAACATACACGTCCAGATTAATCCTCTGGTCTGAAAGGATCCGCTAATGCGTGGGGGAACTGGAGCACTCCATAAATGGTGGTTGAGTTGGGTATGTGTGTGTGTCTCCTGACAAAAGGACCTGTCAGGTGTCCTAGGTCAGGCCCATCCTGTCAACTGTCCATCACTCATCATCTCAGCTGTCCTGTCATGGATCCCTTAGACCAGGGGTAGGCAACTGTGGCTCTTTTATGACTCGTGGACTTCAACTCCCAGAATTCCTGAGCCAGCCATGCTGAGGGGAAAGGGAGAGGTTTCCAAGGTGAGCCAGGCTGGCTCAGGAATTCTGGGAGTTGAAGTCCACGAGTCATGAAGGGGCCAAGGTTTTCCCCATGCTGGCTCAGGAATTCTGGGAGTTGAAGTCCACAAGTCATGAAGAGGCCATAGTTCCCCCATGCTGGCTCAGGAATTCTGGGAGTTGAAGTCCGCCAGTCATGAGGGGGCCACAGTTCCCCCCTGCTGGCTCAGGAATTCTGGGAGTTGAAGTCCACGAGTCATAAAAGAGCCATGGTTGCCTACCCCTGCCTTAGACAATGGGTCAACAAACACGGCAACTGTCCGTCAGCCATCATCTCAGCTGTCCTGTCGTTGATTTCTTAGGCCAGGGCTCTCCAACATGGCCACTTTAAGACTTGTGGACTTCAACTCCCAGAATTCTCCAGCCGGCAAAGCCGGGAGTTGAAGTCTACAAGTTGCCAAGTTTGGAGAGCCCTGTGTTGGACCGCTGTTTCTGAACCTCAGCGACTTTGAGACGGGTAGACTTCAACTCCCAGGATTCCCCAGCCAGCCAGTGTTTCTGAACTTCAAAGCGACTTTGAGATGTGGACCAACTCCCAGAATTCCCCAGCCATCCAGTGTTTCTCAACCTTGGCAACTTTGAGATGACTGGTCTTCAACTCCCAGAATTCCCCCAGCCAGCCATTGTTTCTGAACCTCAGCGATTTGAGATGGGTGGACTTCAACTCCCAGAATTCCCCAGCCAGACAATGTTTCTGAACCTCAGCAACTTTGAGATGGGTGGACTTCAACTCCCAGGATTCCCTAGCCAGCGCAGCTATCTTAAACTCGCTGAGGTTAGGGAACCCTGCTCCAGGCATATTTATCTGCTTGGTTCTACAGATAAAACATCTCCCAGTAGACCACATATGCACCCAGCAGCAAAAATAACGTGCACTTATGTGCACTGTGCCTGTGCACTTCTGAGGAATGAGTTGGAAGGGACCTTGGAGGTCTTCTAGTCCAACCCCCTGCTCAAGCAGTAGACTCTGTACCCCTTCAGAAAAATGATTGTCCAATTTCTTTTTGAAAACCTCCAGTGATGAAGCACCCACAACTTCTAGAGGCAAGATATTCTACTGATTAATGAAATAATAAGAGAGTTGGAAGGGACCCTGGAGGTCTTCTAGTGACTATCCAACCCCCTGTTCAAGCAGGAGACCCTTGCAGAATCATAGAATAACAGAGTTGGAAGGGTCCTTGGAGGTCCTCTAGTCCAACCCCCTGCTCAAGCAGGAGACCCTTGCAGAATCATAGAATAACAGAGTTGGAAGGGACCTTGGAGGTCCTCTAGTCCAACCCCCTGCTCAAGCAGGAGACCCTTGCAGAATAACAGAGTTGGAAGGGACCCTGGAGGTCCTCTAGTCCAACCCCCTGCTCAAACGGTAGACCCTATACTATTCTGGCCCCTTCCAACTCTGTTATTCTGTTCTGTTGTTGTTTTTTTCTTAAACCATAAAAAGCCACGTATTTCTGTTACTCTGTTAAATCTGGCTTGTTTCCACCCCCCAGTTTATAATCCCGTGAAACGCTAAGCTTCTAACACATGTTTACCCGCTGCGTTAAGATTGATTATAAGCTTGTCCTGAGCTGGTTTATTCTCTGTTTGGAAGATTGTTCCAGCGGGGAAGGAAGAAACTGTTGAACAAGCAATGGTTGCAAGAAACCCCGAGAATTTTTGCCCCCCCCCCAGTATTTGGAAAGGATTCAGTATCCTTTGGTCATCTAGTTATGATGCAGTGGGAATGTCTTTTAGGGAGTTTTTTCCCCTGATTTCCTTTAACTTCAGTCTTTTGTTCCCCAATCTGCATTTTGGAATGACAGCCAACGGGCTTAAATTTCCTTCTGTGCGGCACCTTAGCAAATACTTGAAGGGTGCCGGGAGACTCTCCAAATTTCAAATAAAAACACTCGTAGCAACCAACTGCATTCGCTGACAAGCCAGTCACGGCCTGTAATTTTAATTCTTATTTTTCATCAGTGGTAAGTTAGCGGGGATGGTGGTGGTGGGGGGTTGTCCAAGAATGCAACGCACTTCTGCTTCGTTACACTTTTTCCTCCCACCGAATTTTTAATTTTTTTTTTTTAACCTGTAAGTGTTAATCCCGTTTTTACCTCTGTTTTTAAATCTGTGCTTCCGTTCAGGTGTTTCTCTTGTTTTATATTTGCAGAATATTACGCCCCCCCCCCTCCAATTAGGTGAGATGGGCTGTATAAGAAATTGAATGCACAATTAAGGGAAGCAAATAAATGAAACAGAACTAAACGGCAGGGATTTAAGAGGGGGAAATATATATATATATATATCCAGACAGGAAAACTGTATGCTTAGCGAGAGGCCTGCAAGACAGCATTTTAATCTTTTTAAATTCAGGATTAATAATAATAATAATAATGATGATGATGATGATGATGATGATGATGATGATAGTTGGAAGGGACCTTGGAGGTCATCTAGTCCAACCCCCTGCTCAGGCAGGAAATCCTATACCAGGGGTAGGCAACCTTGGCTCTTTTATGACTCGTGGACTTCAACTCCCAGAATTCCTGAGCCGGCATGGCTCAGCTTGGAAACCTCTCCCTTTCCCCTCAGCATGGCTGGCTCAGGAATTCTGGGAGTTGAAGTCCACGAGTCATAAAAGAGCCAAGGTTGCCTACCCCTGCCCTATACCAGTGATGGCGAACCTTTTAGAGACCAAGTGCCCAAAAACCGGCCCGTCCCCGCTCCGCCCGACCGCTCCCGCCCTGCTCTGCCACCACCCCGCCCACCCTCAGGGCCATCCACGGCACGCCACAGATCGCCCAGGTGGCCCTGCAGCGCCATGTTGGCCACGTCCTCCACCTGCACCCCGCAGCATCATCTGCTGCCCAGCTGCCATGTGCTTGGCTGTGCAGTTCCGCACGGGCCGCACCTGGGGGGTGACTCTCCTCCTGGGGGGCTGCTGGTGAGGAGAGGGCTACGGGGGGAGGCGGGGTTGGGGCGACGGCGTGCGTGCCCACAGAGAGGGCTCCGAGTGCCGCCTCTGGCACTAGTGCCATAGGTTTGCCACCACTGCCCTATACCATTTCAGACAAATGGCTGTCCAGTCTCTTCTTAAAAACTTCCAGTGTTGGAGCATTCACAGCTTCTGGAGGCAGGTAGTTCCACTGGTTAATTGTTCTAACTGTCAGGAAGTTTCTCCTTAGTTCTAGGTTGCTTCTCTCCTTGATTGGTTTCCAGCCGCTGCTCCTTGTTCTGCCTTCAGGCGCTTTGGAGAGTAGCTTGACTCCCTCTTCTTTGGGGCAGCCCCTGAGATTGTATTGTGTTTGATTGTATTTTTGAGACGCCCAGAGTCGCTTTGGATAGCGGGTATAAATTTAATAAATAAAGTGAATATTTGGAAACATCAAGGCAGACACTGGAAATTTCAGTCTACAGGAAGACAGTTTGCCCATCTTTCGGTGGGAATGCCCCTGTAAGGAGAGGGAAAATATTCATAATATTTGCATATAACAACACATTAACCCTCTGGGAAAGTGAAAAATCAGATTTTTCTTCTTCAGCCCTTCGGGAGTGCTGGAACTACAATTCCCAGCATTCCTAGGTACCATATGAGAGGTAAGAACAGGGGTCTTCAAACTCGGCCCTTTTATGACTCGTGGACTTCAACTCCCAGAATTCTTCAGCCAGCATATGAAGTCCACGAGTCATCAAAGGGCCAAGTTTGAAGACCCCTGGTCTGGATCCAAGCCCACAGTTTCATCAAAATGGCCGACTGAGGAATTCTGGGAGTTGAAGTCCACCAGTCATCAAAGGGCCAAGTTGGAAGACCCCTGGTCTGGATCCAAGCCCGCAGTTTCATCAAAATGGCCGACTGAGGAATTCTGGGAGTTGAAGTCCACCAGTCATCAAAGGGCCAAGTTTGAAGACCCCTGGTCTGGATCCAAGCCCACAGTTTCATCAAAATGGCCGACTGAGGAATTCTGGGAGTTGAAGTCCACCAGTCATCAAAGGGCCAAGTTGGAAGACCCCTGGTATAGGGTTTCCTGCCTGAGCAGGGGGTTGGACTAGATGACCTCCAAGATCCCTTCCAACTTTATTATTATTATTATTATTATTATTATTATTATTATTATTATTATTAGTAGTAGTAGTAGTAGTAGTAGTAGTAGTAGTAGTAGTAGTAGTAGTAGTAGTAGTAGTAGTACTTTGCTTGTCAGAAGGTTGCAAAAGGGGATCTCGTGACCCCCCAGGACGTTGCAACCGTCATAAAGACCTCCAAGATCCCTTCCAACTTTATTAATATTATTATTGTTGTTGTTGTTGTTGTTGTTATCAGGCCGTCGCTCACGGTTGTCCTCTCTTTTGCCTTCTCTCCCCAGTCAGAAGACCTGGGTGCCTGCGTCCAGTTTGAGAGCAGCCGGCAAAACCGGAGCATGATGCCCAGCAGCAGTTGTATCTTCCCCACCTTCAACCTGAGGAAGCCCTCCTCGGAGACGGACATTGAGAACTGGGCCTCCAAACACTTCAACAAGCACACCCAGGGCCTCTTCCGGCGCAAGATCTCCATCGCCAACATGCTGGCCTGGAGCAGCGAGTCCATCAAGAAGCCCATGATCATGACCAGCGACCGCAACGTCAAGAAGGAGGCCTGCGAGATCTTCAAACTCATCCAGATGTACATGGGCGACCGGCGGTCCAAGGGCGACCAGCTGAGCGTGGCCCTGGAGATCGCCACCAAAGGCTGGAGCATGCAGGGCCTCCGCGACGAACTCTACATCCAGCTGTGCCGGCAGACCACCGAGAACTTCCGCTACGAGAGCCTGGCCCGGGGTTGGGAGCTGATGTCCATCTGCCTGGCCTTCTTCCCACCCACGCCCAAGTTCCATTCCTACTTAGAGGGGTACATTTATAGGCACATGGACCCGGTCAACGACACCAAAGGTAAGCGGGACTCGCCTCACCCATTTGACCTGGCTGGGTCCCGGTTGGGTTCTCGGCTTCTCCCCCAAATGGCAGGGCCCAACTGAAGGTCCAAAGAAGACGTCTTGGTGGCCAGCAGTGGTGTCCCAGGTGGAGACATAACAGAGTTGGAAGGGACCGTGGAGGTCTTCTAGTCTAACCCCTTGCTTAAGCAGGAGACCCTTGCAGAATAACAGAGTTGGAAGGGACCTTGGAGGTCCTCTAGTCCACCCCCCTGCTCAGGCGGGAGACCTTTGCAGAATAACAGAGTTGGAAGGGACCTTGGAGGTCCTCTAGTCCAGCCCACTGCTCAAGCAGGAGACCCTTGCAGAATAACAGAGTTGGAAGGGACCTTGGAGGTCTTCTAGTCCAACCCTCTGCTCAAGCAGGAGACCCTTACCGAATCATAGAATAACAGAGTTGGAAGGGACCCTAGAGGTCTTCTAGTCCAACCCCCTACTCAAGCAGGAGACCCTTGCAGAATAACAGAATTAGAAGGGACCCTAGAGGTCTTCTAGTCCAACCCCCTGCTCAAGCAGGAGACTACACAATTTCAGACAAATGCTTGTCCAATCTGTTCTTAAAAACCTCCAGTACAGGTAGTCCTCAACTTACAACAGTTCGTTTAGCGACCGTTTGAAATTACAATGGCACTGAAAAAAGTGACTTACGACTGTTTTTCACACTAACGACCGTTGCAGCATCCCCGTGGTCACGTGATCAAAATTCGGACTTGGCAACTGACTCATATTTATGACGGTCGCGATGATCCCCTTTTGTGACCTGACAAGCAAAGCCAATGGGGAAGCCAGATTCATTTAAACAACTGTGTTACTATCTTAACAACTACATGATTCCCTTAACAACTGTGGCAAGAAAGGTCGTAAAATGGGGCAAAACTCACCTATTAAATGTTTCACTTAATGGCAGAAATGTTGGGCTCAATGGTCGTAAGTCGAGGACTGCCTGTAGTGGACCACCCACAGCTGCTGGAGGCAAGCGTAGCTAAATCCAGCTTGAGTTTCGACAGGAGATGAGTTTGATGACTTTGGGGGAGACCCATCGAGGGACACGCACATACAGACACATTTGTGCATTCGGGGTGCACCAAAATGTGTGCTATGCTCCATGCTTTTATCAATTTAGGGCTTTTGTCAATTTAGGGCTATTTATTTTAGAAGGGAATATTGTAGCTCAGGGTTGAACTGTGGGTTCCAAGGCGCTCTCTGAGCTGGGTGGTTTTCTTGCAGACGTTTCATGACCCAACTAGGTAACATCATCAGTGCTAGAAGGGAGTGGAGCTTGTGGAGAGGAGGAGGAGGAGAACTGTGGGGCCCCTGGTGCTCTATGAGCTTGGTTGTTTTCTTGCAGACGTTTCATTTGCCCAACTAGGTAATATCATCAGTGCTAGAAGGGAGGGGGAATTACAGAGAGGAGGAGGAGGAGCCACCCCATTGAACCCCTTTCCCTAGTCTCTTTGCCTGCCGGCGTTTTCGTGCATCCTGGCTATCTCCCAGCTGTGATTCATCACTGTCCAGCTCAGACTCCCAGCACAGTTGTGTCTCAGCCTGAGCGCGAGTAGAGGGGCCAGGCTCCTCGCCCGACTGTAAGTCTTGGAGCTCCTCAGAGCCTTCCTCTGACTCTGATGTCACTCCAGGCCCCTCCTCCTCCTCCTCTGATTCAGCTGCCGGGTCCACTGGCTGGCGAGGAATCACAACACCACCCTCCAGGTTCTCGCCTCTTCCTTACCATCTTGCAATAGTGTCTTACGAGCCCACCTACCTAACCCTTTTGCCCTCCCCTCATTTCTCTTGGGAAAGGTGCAACTGCAGGTAATCCTCAGCTTACATCCATTCGCTTAGTGACCGAAGTTCTAACGGCGCTGAAAAAAAGTGACTTGCGATCCTTTGTCACGCTTAACGACCGTTGCAGCGTCCCCGCGGCCGCACGATCAAAACTCAGATGCTCGGCCTGTGTTTATGACGGTTGCAGGGTCCCGGGGGTTCTGGGCTGGATGAAGCACCGAAGGAGATCCATACCTACCAGAAACCGTGGGCGCTCCATCCCTGGAGATCTTTCAGAAGAGGCTGGACAGTCACTTGTCTGTGATGGTGTAGGTTCTCCTGCATGAGCAGGGGGCTGGACTAGAAGACCTCCAAGGTCCCTTCCAGCTCTAATCTATTCTATTCTATCTGCCTCTTGCCCGCTGCCAGTGATTTGGAAGCAGCAGATGTTTCTCCTTGAGCATCCGTTTTCTGCGGAGTGCGTCATCTTCCTCTAAATGTCACCTGTCACGGGCTTTGAATCACCCATCCTGGCTGTCCTCCTCCTCCTGCTTTTATGCTCCAGCAATTCAAGCTGGTCATTGGTTGTGCCAGGCGTTGTTAACCCTGGGCTGTGATTCTAACAGCAAGGTCTCTGGGGGATTCTGGGTGTTGAAGGCCACCTGCGAAGTCACCACGGTTGAAAAACACAGTTCTAGCTCACCAAGCAGCAGAACGTCCCCTGTGTAAGGAGTAACAGCCCCCAAACAATTTCATTAAAGAGGTATGGAAATATCTCCCTGGGCCGTCTTTGGCTTTGTCCTTGGTAGACCCTGGAGACCAGGGGGTTGGACTAGAAGACCTCCGAGGTCCCTTTCGGTCCTGGGATTCTGTGACTTCTAAGATCAACATCCGGCTCACGGATCCGAATAAAACTCCAGGTTCATCCCGTTGCCGAAAATCTTACCGTTTATTGAATACACGGCATGGTAATGTCGAAACAAAACTAACTCTGAGGTTCCCAGACACCAGTTCATAGAATTAAACGATAACTTCTCCGGCCAAACCTCCCACCGTCTCATATAGTCCATGTAAACAATTTCACTTTGTTATGGGAACCGTCTGTTTGCTCTCAGCACCTGCTGTGGTGTCCTTGGAAGGCTTTCAGGCTCTCAACGGTCTTCAGCAGAATCGTAGAGGTTTCGTTTCTCCATCAAATCCACTCTAAAGCAACACCTTTCCTCCCACCCACCTTACTCTTATGGCAAGTTGAAATGAAGAGGCACGTAGTTGACCATCTGCTTAACCCTGGGCATCACCAGACACAGTTGCCTAAAATCCTAAAGTTCCCAGTTGTTGTCAACCACAATCCTTCCACAACCCACCGACTCCTAGATACGTTGGGATTGCAATGTCCCATCATCATCCCTGGCCAGCATGGCTGAATTGAAACAAGTCTAGGACCCCAGGGAGGAGAAGAATTCTGTAGACGGGGCTGAGGTCCCAATTGTTGTCAACCACAGTCCTTCCATAATCCACTGACTTCTGGACCCATTGGACTAGAAGACCTCCATGTGGTGGAGGTTGGTGAGGAACCTCGTCCTTGGAGACCAAAGTCTATGTTCCTCACCAGTCTCCACCACATGGTCTCCAACTGGGCTCCCTGTATGAAAATCCTCCTGCAACGTTTGGGATTTTGATCTTGGTGGCTGGACATTCCAAGGATCGCCAGTTGGACGATACTAATCTGACAGGAGCAGCCCCAAACTGACAGGAGTATAGCCAACACCCCAGGAGACAACCTCAGGATCCAAAAAGATCTTGACCAACTCGAACAATGGGCCCTGTCCAACAAAATGAGTTTCAGTGTGGAGAAAAGCAAAGTCTTACATTTAGGCAGGAAAAACCAAAGGCACAAATACAGACTGGGTGAGACCTGGCTTAAAAACAGTAACGGTGAGAGGGACCTTGGAGTCCTAGTGGACGATCACTTGACTATGAGCCAGCCGTGTGCAGCAGCAGCCGAAAAAACTAATACAATCCTGGGTTGTATAAACAGAGGCACAGAATCAAGATCACCTGAAGTATTATTACCGCTTTATAAAACCCTAGTAAGACCACACCTGGAATACTGCAGCCAATTTTGGTCACCATATCACAAAAAAAATGTTCAGAGTTTGGAAAAAATTCAGAGAAGAGCAACTAAGATGATCCAAGGCCTGGAGGCTAAAAGATACGAAAAACGGCTGCAGGACTTGGGTTTGTCTAGCCTAGAGAAAAGAAGAAATAGGGGAGACATGATAGCAGCGTTCCAGTATCTGAGGGGCTGCCACAAAGAAGAGGGGGGTCAGATTATTCTCCAAAGCACCAGATGGAAGGACGAGAAACAATGGTTGGAAACTGATCAAAGACAGAAGCAACCTGAAATTAAGGAGAAACTTCCTGGCAACGAGGACAATCAACCAGTGGAACAGCCTGCCACCAGAAATTGTGGGCGCTCCATCACTGGAGATTTTTAAGAGGAGACTGGACATTCACCTATCTGAGACGGTGTAGGTTCTCTTGCTTGAACAGGGGGCTGGACTAGAAGGCCTCCAAGGTCCCTTCCAGCTCTCTTCTCTTCTCTTCTCTTCTCTTCTCTTCTCTTCTCTTCTCTTCTCTTCTCTTCTCTTCTCTTCTCTTCTCTTCTCTTCTCTTCTCTTCTCTTCTCCTCTTCCGCTCCGTTCCATTCCATTCCATTCCATTCCATTCCATTCCATTCCATTCCATTCCATTCCATTCCATTCCATTCTATTCTATTCTATTCCATTCTATTCTATTCTATTCTATTCTATTCTATTCTATTCTATTCTATTCTATTCTATTCTATTCTATTCTATTCTATTCTAATCCGGGGAAACTGACGTAATTTCTGCTGATCAGGGAATCTACAAGTTCTCTTCATCTAAGTGGTCCACTGGGGAAACATCTCTGCAGAATTTGGCTCAAAATTGGCCTACCTCTCCGGAAAAAAAGCAAGAATAACAGATATCTAGTTGTCATTTTATTTTTTCCCCCCACAGCAGCAGAACTGGGAAAATTCCCTGCCACCATGGGAGGAGTAGCACCAAACAGGACTCAGGTTTCATGAGGTCTAGAAACCCAGGCCTCGGAGTCATGAAATTGCTCACCTGAGGCGGCTTCTGTGAAGGGAAGGCGGCTGAAGCATTGTAAGGCCACTGCCAAAAGTTATTTTTAACACCAGCTTTCAGTGGAGCGTTTCAAGTACACTTGAAGGGGTGACAAGTTCTCTTTCGCTCCAGATTTTCACGAGACGCTTGGCATCCTGTGGATCTTTTTTTTTTTTTCTTCTTCTTCTTCTTCTTCTTCTTCTTCTTCTTCTTCTTCTTCTTCTTCTTCTTCTTCTTCTTCTTCTTCTTCTTCTTCTTCTTCTTCTTCTTCTTCTTTCTTCTTCTTTCTTCTTCTTCTTCTTTCTTCTTTCTTCTTCTTCTTTCTTCTTTCTTCTTCTTCTTCTTCTTCTTCTTCTTCTTCTTCTTCTTCTTCTTCTTCTTCTTCTTCTTCTTCTTCTTCTTCTTCTTCTTCTTCTTCTTCTTCTTCTTCTTCTTCTTCTTCTTCTTTCTTGGAACGAAACGCAGTTGAAAGAAAACCGGAGGAAGACCAGTGAAAACAATGCAGGCTTTTCAGAGATAATCTCACCAAGTCGAACAGAATCTCATGACGCTTTAAACACAATCCCTTTTTTTCACTAAAGTTCAGTTTGGAATGTTTGCTGGGGAAAAAAAAATCCTCGTGTCTTGGCCAGCATTTCGAGCAAATTGACAAACCTTTCTCCTTGAAAGTTCTGCGAGAAAATAAATATATCTTTCGCAAAAGCTAAATTACAAAACCGGAATCCGTAAAGCAAAAAAAATTCTTTTCTTTTTGCATTTTTCTATTTTGTTTTAAAATGACTCTATGGTGAAACAGAACAAAGGAAAACAACAGAATGAGAGATAGCAAAACCACAATAATAAAATGGTACATGCAAAAAAAAAATATCCTCGCGTTTTGGCCAGCATTTCGAGCAAATTGACAAACCTTTCTCCTTGAAAGTTCTGCGAGAAAATAAATGTGTCTTTTGCAAAAGCTAAATTACAAAACCGATCTCCGTAATGCAAAGAAAATTCTTTTTCTTTTTTCTTTTTGCATTATTCTATATTTTTTTTTAAAAAAAAAGTCTCTATGGTGAAACAGAACAAAGGAAAACAACAGAACGAGAGATAGCAAAACCACAATAATAAAACGGTACATGAAAAAAAAATATCCTCGCGTTTTGGCCAGCGTTTCGAGCAAATTGACAAACCTTTTTCCTTGAAAGTTCTGCGAGAAAATAAATATGACTTTTGCAAAAGCTGAATTACAAAACTGGCTTCAGTAATGCAAAGGAAATTCTCTTCTCTTTTTTCTTTTGCATTATTATTATTATTATTATTATTATTATTATTATTATTATTATTATTATTATTATTATTATTATTATTATTATTATTATTATTATTATTAATAAAAAGGTCTCTGTGGTGAAACGGAGCAAAGGAAAACAACAGAACGAGAGATAGCGCTAAACCACCATAATAAAATTCTACCCGTGAGGCCTCTAAATTGACAACTGTGTTTTTGCCCAACGGTTTTGATAAAAATACGTGCTTCATCCAATTCATTGGTCTGCAAGGATGGTGACCAGGATATGTGACTAGGAACGAAGAGAGACAAGTATAGAGTTTTTCTACTCCGGGAATGTCAAATCTTCTGCCCCATCTAGAAGAATTCTCCTAGGACACCCCTTATTCCAAGCCTTGGACTTCTCTTCCATGAAGCTCAGCCCCGTCTACAGAATTCTTCTCCTCCTTGCTGTCCTGGACTTGTTTCAATTCAGCCATGCTGGCCAGGGATGATGATGGGACATTGCAATCCCAACGTATCTAGGAGTCAGTGGGTTGAGGAAGGATTGTGGTTGACAACAACTGGGAACTTTAGGATTTTAGGCAACTGTGTCTGGTGATGCCCAGGGTTAAACCTAGGACCACTACGATAAGCAGATGACCTCGGAAGTAATAGAATCAAAGGACTAAAAGGGACCCTGGAGATCTTCTAGTCCAACCCCCTGCTCAAGCAGAAAACCTCTTAACATTTAATAACAACAACAACAATAAAGTTGGAAGGGACCTTGCAGGTCATCTAGTCCAACCCCCTGCTCAGGCACGAAACCCTATACCATTTCGGACAAATGGCTGTCCAGTCTCTTCTTAAAAACTTCCAGTGTTGGAGCATTCACCGCTTCTGGAGGCAGGTTGTTCCACTGGTTAATTGTTCTAACTGTCAGGAAATTTCTCCTTAGTTCTAGATTGCTTCTCTCCTTGATTAGTTTCCATCCGTTGCTTCCTGTCCTGCCTTCCGGCGCTTTGGAGGATAGCTTGACTCCCTCTTCTTTGGGGCAGCCCCTGAGATATTGGAAGACTGCTACCATGTCCCCCCTCGTCCTTCTCTTCGTTAAATGAGACATCCCCAATTCCAGCAACTGTTTCTTGTACGTTTTAGCCTCCAGTCCCCTAATCATCTTTGTTGCTCTTCTCTGCCCTCTTTCCAGAGTCTCGTAACCTTTTTTTTTCTTTATTGTGATGACCAAAACTGAATGCAACATTGCAGGGGTGGCCTTACCAAGTCGTCGTAAGACGAGGACTACCTGCAGTTGAGAGTCTTGGAATATTTAACCTGAGCAAAACAAGGACTGGAGTGCTCCTCCCGTTCAGTGATTATTTTCCGGAAGTCTTCATAAAAGAGTCCTTGGTGCTCTCTGAGCTGGCTGATTTTCTTGCAGATGTTTCGTTTACCCAAACTAGGTAACACTGATGAACTGATCACGTTACCTTGTTGGGTCATGAAACGTCTGCAAGAAAAACAGCCAGCTCAGAGAGCACCCAGGACCCCACAGTTGTCGTCGTTGTCCTCCTCCTCCCCCTCCTCCTCCTCCTCCTCCTCCTCCCCAACCTCTTTCCCTTCTAGCACTGAGGATGTTCCCTAGTTGGGTCATGAAACATCTGTAAGAAATCTAGCAAGCTCAGAGAGCACCCAGGACCCCACAGTCCCTCTCCTCCTCCTGCCTCCTCCCCTCCTCCTCCTCCTCCCTCCTCTACTCTGCAAACGAAGTTCCTTCTGGCACTATGATGTTATTAGTTTGGGGGTCATGAAAACGTCTGCCAAGAAAACCAGCCAGATCAAAGAGCACCCAGGACCCACAAGTCTCGTCGTCGTCCGTCGTCGTCGTCCTTCCTCCTCCTCCTCCTCCTCCTCCTCCTCCTCCTCTATAAACCCAACTCCCTTCTGGCACTGAGGATGTTACCTAGTTTGAGTAATGAAACATCTGCAAGAAAACCACCCAGCTCAGAGAGCACCAAAGACCCCACAGTTCTCCTCCTCCTCCTCCTCCTCCTCCCCTTCTAGCCCTGAGGATGTTCCCTAGTTGGGTCATGAAACGTCTGCAAGGAAACCAGCCAGCTCAGAGAGCACCCAGGACCCCACATGTCAAGCCTGATGCACACAGATTCTCCTTGATTAGTCTCCATAAAACCAGATCACAACATTCCGAGCGGTTTTGGCTCCCAATTGGGCATTCCAAGCTGACGAGGGCATCTTGTGGGGGAGAATCTGGAGAGGGCCGATGTTGCCGTTCCTCCAGGCAAAAAAGAAAGCTCCTTCTCTAATTTTTGTCATTGTTGCCCAAGGAGGACTAGGATCCTGGCAAGGACATGGCGGGGTCCCCATTCCAGACCCAACAGAGGCTGACTTGTTCGGCCTTCGACTCAGTCCTTCCTCGCCTTTTCCACCCCACCCAGGCTGGAAGGCCCTGACATTACAACCCCTGTTCTTCGCTGGCGGCTCTTTGTGATGTGAGGTTGAGGGTGGGCTGTATGTGGGCGACAGCCGGTTGGCAGCAGGCCTGCTCTTGTGCTTTTGTGTTTTGCGTTCGAGGCTGGGACGGCGTTTCCTTATAGACTCCCTTCCCGGCTTAAAACTCCAGCCTCGATTGAACCACCGATGATTGGTTAAATCAAGGCTTCTTCTCTCTGCAAAGGTGTCCTGAAGAAGGTGTTGTGTTTTTTCTAGAGTTGACAAGAGTTTATGCCAGATGGTAGACCTTACTCTTCACTTGAAGGCCCAAGAAGGTCAAACGGATACTTGGTTTCTCCAGGAACTGGAGGCCTTCTAATGAAGAGGTCTCCAACCTTGTCCACTTGAAGACTGGTGGACTTCAGCTCCCAGAATTCCCCAGCCAGCACCTGTGCTGGCTGGGGAATGCTGGGAGTTGAAGCCCACCAGTCTTCCAAGTGGACAAGGTTGGAAAGACCCATTCTAACGTTAAAGTTAAAAATTAAAAGACGCTTGCTCCTGGGGAGGAAAGCTATGGCAAATCTAGACAGCATACTAAAAAAGCAGAGACGTCACCCTGCCAACAAAAGTGCGCATAGTCAAGGCCGTGGTTTTCCCAGTTGCAATGTAAGGCTGTGAAAGTTGGACCATAAG
The DNA here is from genome assembly GCA_023970755.1 of Azemiops feae. Taxonomy (NCBI): domain Eukaryota; kingdom Metazoa; phylum Chordata; class Lepidosauria; order Squamata; family Viperidae; genus Azemiops; species Azemiops feae. Next base: position 73,959 of record JALGBA010002753.1, on the reverse strand, counting down.
AAAGGCTGAGCGCCAAAGAATGGAGGCCTTTGAACTATGGTGCTGGAGAAGACTCCTGTGAGTCCCCCGGACTGCAAGGCGATCCAACCGGTCAGTCCTAGAGGAGATCAACCCCGACTGCTCTTTAGAAGGCCAGATCCTGAAGCTGAAACTCAAGTACTTTGGCCACCTAATGAGAAGGAAGGACTCACTGGAGAAGAGCCTGATGCTGGGAAAGATGGAGGGCAATAGAAGAAGGGGACGACAGAGAAGGAGGTGGCTGGATGGGGTCACTGAAGCAGGAGGCGTGAGCTTCAATGGACTCCAGAAGATGGTAGAGGACAGGAAGGCCTGGGGGAAATAACAACAACAACAACAACAAGGTTAAAGTCCTTCTTGACAGGCATATTCCTAGGGTGGAACTCTGTCCGTAACTCGCTTCGAATTACTGCTCTGAAGCTGGAAAAGTAACTTCCTCCTTCTCCAGCAGCCCTTGATTATCTCCATGGGCTGCCCCACCGCAGCCTTTAATTAGATGACCAGGTTTCTGGAGTGACCAGGCATTAAATCAGAATGGAGGCACCACCAAAATTACCTGGTGCTGGAAAGGACTCCTTGCCGGTCCCCCCTGGGAGAGCTTGACAAAAAACCAGGTCTTGGTGAGTGGGTTCACACCCTGCCTGATTAACACAACCCATGAGGTGTTCACAGACTGTACGTGGCCCGACAAGAGAGATGTTTGGACTGAGCATGCCTTACGGGTTCAAAGGCCCGAGATACCCACTGCCCAGTCAAAGACCTGGTTTGCCCAAATTATGAAGACCATGGCTTGCATCCCACCGCACCCTGACCCAACTCCATTTTAAGCCTCCGTGTGCAAGTCCGTCCACGTGGTTACACTTGGTTGTTTTCTTGAAGGTGTTTCATTACCAAACTAGGTAACATCACGAGTGTGTTAGAAGTTTGTGGAGAGGAGGGGGGAGGAGGAGGAGGAGGAGGACTAAAGAACAGTAGCAGTGCTAGAAGGGAATGGGGTTTACAGGGATGAGAAAGGAGGAGGAGGAGGAAGAGGAGGAGGAAGAAGGAAGAAGAAGAAGAAGAAGAAGAAGAAGAAGCAACAACAACAACAACAACAACAACAACAACAACAACAACAACAACCAGAGAATAGCAGCAGTGCTGGAAGGGAGGGGTTTGTAGGGGAGAAGGAGAAGGAGAAGGAGAAGAAGAAGAAGAAGAAGAAGAAGAAGAAGAAGAAGAAGAAGAAGAAGAAGAAGAAGAAGAAGAAGAAACAACAACAACAACAACAACAACAACAACAACAACAACAACAACAACAACAACAACAACAACAACAACCAGAGAATAGCAGCAGTGCTAGAAGGGAGTGGGGTTTGTAGGGAAGAGGAAGAAGAGGAGAAGAAGAAGAAGAGGAAGAGGACTCTCAGAGCTTGGTGCTTTTCTTGCAGATGTTTCATTACCCAACTAGGTATCATCATCAGTTTCAGATGACCTTCAGAGCCTCTGTTTTGTCCCACTTTCTAGCTTAGGTGGCTTCTTAATGCATGAACCTGTTGCGTGCAGGACATCTACAGAACATGCAGCCACTAAGAGTGAGGCTGCAACGTCCCTCAAGAATTGCATGTACACCCAGGACAGGGGCCACAGGGTTAATCTACTAGCAGCATGCTCATCCGTGAACAGCCTGCGGAGATCCCTCAGGTCGTCTCGGTGGCTTTCCAACACAGGTCCAAAGCCCTTGGATTGACAGCCAAGGAAGTCAACTCAAGCTACTGGACCTCTCCTTCCCCCTGCCTCTTCCACATGGATGGTTGGACTTGGTTGTCAGCTGTGACTTGCTCCTGAATGGAGTGTCTTGTTTCGCCCACAAGAACAGATCTCAGCAATTCAGGGGATGAGATGGTGGCCCTGAGGGTGGTGCTCAGCTGCTTCAGAGGCCGGACAACAGGACACCTTCGTAGTCTAGAAAGAGCAAAAAAGATGATTACGGGACTGGAGGCAAATCATGCAATGAACGGTTGCAGAAACTAGGTATGCCCAACCTAGAATTAAGGAGAAACCTCCTAACAGTGAGGACAATTAACCCCGTGGAACGGCTTGCCACCAGATGTTGTGAATGCTCCATCACTGGAGGTTTTCAAGAAGAGATTGGACAACCATTTGTCTGAAATTGGTATAGGGTCTCCTGCTTGAGCAGGAGGTTGGACTACTAGAAGATCCATGTTGAGATGTTGAGACCATAGAAAGAGTCCAGAGAAGAACGACTCAGATGATAATGGTCTGGAGGCTAACCCATATGATCAGGGGTCTTCAGACTTGGCCCTTTGATGACTTGTGGACTTCAACTCCCAGAATTCCTCAGCCAGGCACACTGGCTGAGGAATTCTGGGAGTTGAAGTCCACAAGTCATAAAAGGCCCACGTTTGAAGACCCCTGCATATGATGAACAATTGAGGGAACTAGGCATGGACGAGGGGTGACATGAGAGCAGACTTCCAATATTTAAGGGGCTCTCTCAGAGAAGAGGGGGTCCACCTATTCTCCAAAGCATCCGAGGGCAGGACAAGAAGTAACAGATGGAAACTAATCGAGGAGAGATCCAGACAGGGAGAACAATTGATCAGTGGAACAACTTGCCTCCAGAAGTTGCGGGTGCTCCATCACTGGAGGTTTTCAAGAAGAGACTGGACAGCCATTTGTCCAGACTGTTCTAGGGTCTCCTGCTTGAGGAGGTGGTTGGACTAGAGGTCCTCCAAGGTCCCTTCCAACTCTGTTATATTGTATTCTGCATGTTCATCACTTTGTCCAGGTTTTTGCTTGATGGAGACCTTATAAAACCAGCAGTTATCTAACATCTATCCTGACATCACAAGAAGGTAAGGAGACCAACCACAAATGGTTTAGTTACAGGAAGTGTTAGTCTAGCTCAGGTGTCTTCAAACCTGGCCCTTTTATGACTTGGGGACTTCAACTCCCAGAATTCCTCAGCCAGCATGCCTGGCTGAGGAATTCTGGGAGTTGAAGTCCACAAGTCATAAAAGGGCCAAGTTTGAAGACCCCTGTCTTAAAGCATCCTGGCTGAGGAATTCTGGGAGTTGAAGTCCACAAGTCATAAAAGGGCCAAGTTTGAAGACCCTTGTGATAGATGATAGATAGATGATAGCTAGGTGATAGATAAATGATAGATAGATGATAGATAGATGATAGAGATAAATAGGCTAGATAGAGATATAGAGAGATAAGAGTAGATGGATGAGAGAGAAAGATGATAGATGACAGACAGACAGACAGATATAATAGACCAGGGGTCTTCAAACTTGGCCCTTTCATGACTTGTGGACTTCAACTCCCAGAATTCCTCAGCCAGGCATGCTGGCTGAGGAATTCTGGGAGTTGGAGTCCCCAAGTCATAAAAGGGCCAAGTTTGAAGACCCCTGGTCTAGCTGACCAGTTGTGGTGTCTGTGTTCTAAGATGACCGTAAGTTGGAGTCCATCCCATGAGGAAAAGCTAGTAAATGCGCACACACACATACTTTCCCATGCGGTTACTCCTTGGAGAAAAGAGCTTAGTTGACAGAGTTGGGTCTTCAAGAATCCCACTTCCCAAACTATTTCTCCGACATCACTGCTTTCATTTGCTGTTGTTCTTCATTGTTCTCACTAGCCTTCAGTGCGAACTCAACGGTGGCAGGATTTTGTTAGTTGTGTACCATTGTGTTATCCTCTCCATTCATTGCACGCTCCTTGATTGGTCAGGGATTGATCCAGGAAAGATAAAATACAGGTAGTCCTCGACTTAAATGACCATGATTGAGGCCCAATTTTCTGTTGCTAAGTCAGCTTTGCCCCGTTTTATGACCTGTCTTGACGCAGTTGTTAAGTGAATCGCGGCAGCTGTTAAGTTAGCAACACGGTTGTTAAGTGGATCTGGCTTCCCCTCCCTTGACTTTGCTTTTCCGAAGTTCGCAAAAGGGGATCACGTGACCCCGGGACACGGCAACCGTCGTAAGTACGAGTCAGTTGCCAAGTGTCAGTTTTGATCACGTGACCCTTGGCTGCAACGGTCGTAAGTGTGAAAAAGGATCATCAGTCATTTTTTTCACTGCCCTTGTAACTTTGATTGGTCACGAATCCCAAAGGTGCTTTTTCAGGAGGCAACTGGACTTTTTTTGTTTTTTCTTTGAAGACGTTTCGCTTCTCATCCAAGAAGCTTCTTCGGTTCTGAAGTACTCCTCCAAGAAACTTCTCCAGAACCGAAGAAGCTTCTAGGATGAGAAGCGAAACGTCTTCAGAGAAAAGTTATTTAGATGTCTAGTCTAAAGAAAAGAAGAAACGGGGGAGAGATGATAGCAGTGTTCCAGTATTTGAGGGGCTGCTACAAGGCAGAGGGGGCCAGGTTGTTCATCAAAGCACTAGAGGGAAGGACAAGAAACAACGGTTGGAAACTGATCAAAGAGAAGCAACCTGGAATTAAGGAGAAACTTCCTGACGGTGAGGACAATTAACCAGTGGAACAGCCTGCCTCCAGAAATCGTGGGCGCTCCATCACTGGAGATTTTAAAGAAGAGACTGGACAATCATCTATCTGAGATGGTATAGGTTCTGCTGCTTGAGCAGGGGCTGGACTAGAAGACCTCCAAGGTCCCTTCCAGCTTCTATTCTATTCTATTCTATTCTATTCTATTCTATTCTATTCTATTCTATTCTATTCTATTCTATTCTATTCTATTCTATTCTATTCTATTCCATTCCATTCCATTCCATTCTATTCCATTCCCTATTTTCTGTTCTGTTCTGTTCCATTCCATTGCATTCCATTCCATATTTTCTATTCTATTCCATTCCATTCCATTCCATTCCATTCCATATATCCTATCCTATCCTATCCTATCCTATCCTATCCTATCCTATTCTATTCTATTCTATTCTATTCTATTCTATTCTATTCTATTCTATTCTATTCTATTCTATTCTATTCTATTCTATTCTATTCTATTCCATTCCATTCCATTCCCTATTTTCTGTTCTGTTCTGTTCCATTCCATTGCATTCCATTCCATATTTTCTATTCCATTCCATTCCATTCCATTCCATTCCATATATCCTATCCTATCCTATTCTATTCTATTCTATTCTATTCTATTCTATTCTATTCTATTCTATTCTATTCTATTCTATTCTATTCTATTCTATTCTATTCTATTCTATTCTTATTCTATAAACAAGAAAGTCCAGTTGCCTCCTGAAAAAAGCACCTTTGGGGCAAGCGTGACCTGGATGGCTTGAGAATCTCCATAGATTGGTCGCTAAATGAACTGTTGTTAAGCCGAGGACTACCTGTGATAGGCTGGTGATAGAGATGACCGCAAATGGACTCCGAAGGAAATATTTCCGAGTTGCATTTTCCTGCCCGTTTCTTTGATTGGAAATCAAAACCTATTTCATTTTATGGTGGCATCTCTGGGGCTTGGTGTCCCAGGGCAAGTTCCTTCTCCTTCCTGGATCACCTGGCCAATGACGGAGGAGGCCCGGGACCTTCTGAAGAACGTTTTTGAGGGGATGAACTTTGGAAATGCGCCTTGTCCCCACCACCCTTTCTGCCTTTGTCCCTTTCCACCCCATCGTCCTCATCCTTCTCTTTGTTCCTCAGTTACTCAGCACATTAAAGAGCTCCTGGAGAGAAAGAGTAAGAAGAAGTCCAAATTGAGAAAAAAACCCAAATCTTATGTTGAAGACCACGATGGTAGGGCCTGAGCTCCCAAGTTCTCCTTTAGCAGCTTCTTCTCCTTAGTCTAGTCAACATCTCCCCTTTTCTGCACTTTCTTGGCCTCTGCTCCGTCACCCCTTAACACGGCTTCCTTCTTCTCCTAGCTGCTAATTTGGGGGTGCTCCTCTAGATCCTGATTTTTTTTGCGGGGGGGGACCCACTGCTGTTCACATTTTCTCCAGCACCTGCTAACCTCGGTCTAATCTTCCAAGGTTCCCCTTTTGCTCATGATCAAGGCTGGCTCTGCCACAGGTTGCTCTTTGCAAGCATGCACCACCTCACTGGGGGGGGGGGATGTGGGGGCTGTGGGTTGTAAAAGGGAATTGCAGTTTTCCTATCCAGGAAAGGGGGGGGCGTGACCTCCTTCCATTTGTCCATCATCTGTGTCACGCCAAACGTACCTACGATGTACGTTCACGTGCGACATGGCTGCACAGCGTGCAGGACTGACTGCATGATAAAAGTTATTTCTGGCAGGGGTCCCCAACCTTGGCAACTTTAAGACTTGTGGACTTCAACTCCCAGAATTCCTCAGCCAGCCAAGCTGGCTGAGGAATTCTGGGAGTTGAGGTCCACAAGTCTTAAAGTTGCCAAGGTTGGAGACTCTTGATTTATGGAACCCAAGCTATATTATGACTGGTGAAATTTGATATGCATGACCCAGCTGATGGCAGTCATCTTGACCAGGCATCTCCAAACTTGACCACTTTAAGACTATGTGAACGTCAACTCCCAGAATTCCTCAAAATGCTGGCTGGGGAATTCTGGGAGTTGAAGTCCGCAAGTCTTAACGTTGCCAAGGTTGGAGACCCCTGATTTATGGAACCCTCCAGACAGAAAGCAGAGGTGGAGAGCGCTTGCAAAGGGCACCTGGGGTGTAAAGAGGAAGGTGGGGGCAAAGTCTGAGTGTCCACCTGCCTGGTCAAAGGTTGGGTATCCTGGCCAGAAGACAATCTCCCAGGGCCCAGACCACCATCTTTCAGGTAAGAAACTGACTAGGCCTAACAACGGTATCTCCTTTCTGCTATGGGTCAGAGTTGAAGCCACCAGGGTCCTGTAGAAGTCACAGCGATGTCACACCATGTGTGATCATCCCTTTCTGTATCTGAGAAGGTCCATGGAGGGTGGTGGTGATGGTGGCTTCATAAGATGTCCCAACTCTAGGCTACCTCAACAAGAGACGCTTCATCTGAGCATCCTGGATGAGAAGATCACTCTCTCTTCCTATGAGTCCCTGGGTGCTCTCTTGAGCTTGGATGTTTTCTTGCAGACGTCTTATGACCCAACTAAGGAACATCATCAGTGTTTGAGGGAGTTTGGGTGCTGGGTGCTTTTGGAGCTTGGTTGTTTTTTGGCCAATGTTTCATGACCCAACTAGAGAACATCATCAGGGCTAGAAGGGAATAGACTTGGATCTTGTGTGTTTTCTGAGCTTGGTTGTTTTTTGGCCAACGTTTCATGACCCAACTAGAGAACATCATCAGTGCTAGAAGGGAATAGACTTGGGTCTTGTGTGTTTTCTGAGCTTGGTTGTTTTTTGGCCAACGTTTCATGACCCAACTAGGGAACATCATCAGGGCTAGAAGGGAATAGACTTGGGTCTTGTGTGTTTTCTGAGCTTGGTTGTTTTTTGGCCAACGTTTCATGACCCAACTAGGGAACATCATCAGGGCTAGCTATGTTTTCAGGCTCTGAACAGACGCTAGAAGAAGGCCAGCCTGTTTGAATGAATTGAAGAGAGGGGTTGTGCAAGCTTCAAAGCACTTCCGAGTTGCATTCGAATCTTGCGTTGTCCTAACAGGCAGAACATAAGAATTGAATCAATGCACAAATGTGGCCGAGTATAGCATCTCTGTCATTTGTGCAATGGTGACATGATGTGTGTGACATCATCATGGCGCGCTTGTGCGCGCACACACACACACACACACACACACCAGATATCTGTAACACTGAGTATTTGGGGTTTTCTCTTCTGCTTTGGCCCCATCAGCTGTTGTTGGGTCCGGAAGTAGAACTAGTCACCAAAATACAGATATTGCTCAACTTGAGCACAATCGGGCCCCAAATTTCCATTGCTAAGTTGCTTGGTGAGTTTTTGCCCCGTTTTACGACACACACCCCTTGCCAAGTTGTTTTGCAGCCTTCGAGCGGACCAAGTCAGTGGGGAAGCCGGCCTCACTTAACAACCTGGGTCCCCGTCTGAACCCCCGCAGCGATTCACTCAACAAGCCAGGTCGTGGAAGGACGCTTCACAGCCATCTTGGTCAGCCACAGAAGTTTTGGCCTCACTTGTGGTCGTAATTTGAGGACTACCTGTGTTCTGTTTTTTTTTTTTTTTCTTCTCTGCCAGTGTTCTGTCCCAGCCTACGTGAGTCCTTGTTAAGCTCACAAGAAGACACCCCTCTTCCAACAAGCAGGCTGGAACCGCAGGAAAAAACCAATCCCCTTTTATTATTCACAGACCTGAGTCAATGTCCAAGGCAAACACAGTTCACAAAAACTTGATTCCTCAACATGAACGGCTGCCTTCGGCCACCAGCACCTCCCACGCCTTCCCTTTTATAATTCAGCCAAGGTGTGGCTTCCCAATGCCGTCTCCTTCGCCTTTGGAGCCGCCCCATTGCATCCCTCTGCCCTACTCTCTTTGCCTGCCGGCGCTTTCGTGTATCCGGGATATCTCCCAGCTGTGATTCATCACTGTCCAACTCAGCCTCCCAGCACAGCTGTGTCTCAGCCTGTGCGCGAGTAGAGGGGCCAGGCTCCTCATCAGACTGTAAGTCTTGGAGCTCCTCAGAGCCTTCCTCTGACTCTGATGTCACTCCAGGCCCCCCCCCTCCTCCTCTGATTCCTCAGACTCAGCTGCCGGGTCCACTGGCTGGCGAGGAATCACAACAGCCAGCCTTATAAGGAGTGTTTGTAAAGGTGGTTGCAGAAGGGACCTTGGAGGTCGTCTAGTCCAACCCCCTGCTCAGGCAGGAAACCCTGTACCATTTCGGACAAATGGCTGTCCAGTCTCTTCTTAAAAACTTCCAGTGTTGGAGCATTCACCGCTTCTGGAGGCAGGTTGTTCCACTGGTTAATCGTTCTAACTGTCAGGAAGTTTCTCCTTAGTTCTAGGTTGCTTCTCTCCTGGGTTTTCACTCCTTATTGCCCAGGATTGGCGCAGGACGTTAATTGTGACAAGGATGCAACCTGCCCTTTCCAGACAAGACCCCTGTTTCACAACTAATGCAAAGGGGGGAAAAAACAACGAGCAAAAAGCATAATTTCCACCTTTTAACTCCGGGGGTTTCTTTTCCTGGAAAGCTGTGTCTTTCCATCCAGGAGTGTCTCAGGTGCGAGGGAGGGAGGGAGGATCAAAAGAAAAAGCTGACTTTTTTGACCTACGTGGCCCCACGTCCCGGACCTTCCTGCTTCCCCATAAAACAAGGGCCGATTTGAATATTTTGAGAAAAGCTGGACGGCTGCAGCCAAAAAGTGCATTTATTAAAATTCGGTCCCACGTGCTAAACGCGGCTGCTTCGGGGGGGGGTGTTTCCCTCCATGCAACGTATATATCCCAAGCCAAATCAAGGTTAAAACTAACCGTGCGTAGCCTATGAATAGTAAATTGCAACCAGGAGGAAGGAAATGAGGATCAAAGGCACGCTCACTGGCGTGTCTCTGCGCGGACACACAAACGCACGTGTTCTCCTCCTGAGCCCCCACCTCGTGGTGCCGATCTGGGGAAGGGGTTAAATTAATCACAGTTAGGTTAAGTTAAATCACAGTTAGGGAGGCGAGGAATCAAGGGTTCAGCTGTCCCTATGGCTACCAGGTAGTCCTCGACTTTACGACCACAACGGAGGCCCCCCCCCATATCTGCCGTTACGTGAGACATTTGTTAACTGAGTTTTGCCCCGGTTGACGACCTTTCTCTCCACGGTCGCTAAAATGAATCACTGCAGTTGACCAGTTAGTAACCTGGTTGTTAAGTGAGTCTGGCTTCCCCGTTGACTGGTGGTCAGGAGGTCACGTGGCCCCGGAACCCAGCAACGGTCGTAAGTATGAACCAGCTGCCCAGCGTCTGAATTTGGATCACGTGAACATGGCGGAGGCTGCAAAAGTCGTAACTGGAAAAAAGGGTCGTAAGTCGCTTTTTCCCCCCGCTGGTTGTAACTTTGAACGGTCACTAAGCGAACTGTTGTAAGACGAGGACTGCCTGTACTGAGTGTGTCGGCACCGCCTCTGTGGGTGGTCGTCCAACGGGGATACCAATTTTGCAATCCGAGTAGAGGTAATCCTTGTCTTACGACCACGATTGAGGCTAGGATTTCCGTCACTAAGCGAGGCAGTTGTTAAGGGAGTCACAGGTAGTCCTTGACTTATGACTTTAATCGGGACTGGAACTTCTGTCACTAAGCAAGATGGTTGTTCAGCGAGTCGCAGGCAGTCCTCGACTTAATGACCACAATTGGAACTGGAATGACTGTCCCTAAGCGAAGCAGTTGTTAAGTGAGTCGCAGGAAGTCCTCAATGTAATGACCACAATTGGAACTGGAATGACTGTCCCTAAGCGAAGCAGTTGTTAAGTGAGCCGCAGACAGTCCTCAATGTAATGACCATAATTGGAACTGGTATGACTGTCTCTAAGCGAAGCAGTTGTTAAGGGAGTCATAAATAGTCTTCGACTTACGACCACGATTGGGACTGGAACTCCGGTCGCTAAGCAAGGCGGTTGTTAATCGAGTGACAGATTGAATTTCGATCAGATGAGCACGGGGATGCTGCAACAGTCGTTAAGGGTGAAAAATGGTCATACGTCCCTTTTTTTCCCGCGCCGTTGTCACGGCGAACGGTCACTAAATGAACTGTTGAAACTACGGGCGGTCCTGGACTCACCCCAGTTAGTGACCATTTGAAGTGCCAACGGGATTGCAAAAAGTCATTTTTCAATCTATTTTTCACCCTGACGGCCATGGCAAGCCTCCCTGCGCTCACCTGATCAAAATTCAGACGCTGGGCAACTGACTCATACTTATGATGGTTGCAGCGTCCCAGGTGTGTGTGTGTGTCAGGTGATCCCCTTCCGCGACCGTCTGAGAAGCAAAGTCAACGGGGAAGCCAGTTTCGCTTAACGACCCTGTGACTAAACAATTTCATCCCTTCACTTAGCAAGTGTGGCGAGGAAGGTCTTAAAATGGGGGCAAAACCCGCTTAGCAGATGTTTTCCCTTAATGACGGAAATGTCAGGTCCGATTGTGGTCATAAGTCAAGGGCTACCTGTAGACCATTGGATAATGGAGCAGGTATTCCTCCTGGCTCGGGGGTCCTCTCCGGGCCCAGGCTAATCATCCCTTCAATTGTGGTCCCAGAGCGTTAGCCGTAATTCTCCTGGATTTGAAGTTCATGGCCATTTAGGAGCAGGCAGAAGAAGAAGGAAGAGTTGGCCAAGAGTTGACTTGATGGGACTCCAGAGAAGGTTGCTAGGACGGGACCTTCTCTGAGCAGCGTCTCAGCCCCCCAGGGGCCCTTCTTGAGTAGGGACGTCAGGAAGATGCTCAAGAAGGTCTGCTTGCCCTGGGACCTCTTGTCTACTGTCCTCCAACTCATGGTTGCCCCATGATTGATTTTTCAGGAGGCAACTGGACTTCCTTGTTTGTCTTTGAAGACGTTTCGCTTCTCCTCCAAGAAGCTTCTTCAGCTCTGACGGGATGGTGGGGGAAATGGAAGGATTTATACTCCTTGCGGACAGCCGGTCATCTGCATCCTTTTAAAGAGTCGTTGGAGGTTTATCAAAGTCCACATTCTGGACAGAGAGGACCGCTGGTTTGAAAGAGGGGTCCAAGAGGCCATCTGTCTCAAAATTGAACAGCCCTTTCTCAGCAGAGATTGAGAGATACGGCATCGTCTATCTCCAGTCTACCACACAGTCCTTTCAGCAGTTCCAAGAAGGCTCCACACCCATTTGCACCACTCAGGTGACCCTGTGGACACAGGTAAAACCTCCAAGTGGCCTCAACGACTCTCTAAAAGGATGCAAATAACCAGCTGTCTGCAAGGAGTATAAATCATTCCATGCCCCACCATCCATCCAGAGCCGAAGAAGCTTCTTGGATGAGAAGCGAAAGGTCTTCAAAGGAAAACAAGGTCTAGTTGCCTCTTGAAGAAGCACCTTGGGGACGTGGGACCTCTTACACAGGACACCTCTCTGGTTGCGTGGCTTCTTCTCGATCAGCTGCTTGGGTAACTCTCCTCTTAGCCTCTTCCTCTGGGGTTGGCGGCTCATGAATTGTCTTTGCTCTGACTTTTTTTTTCTCTTTCTCTCTTTCTCTTCCTCTCTCCTTCCTCCCTTCTCTCTCGTAGGGGTGGCGGTAAGCACTTACGCCAAGTATTGTTACAGCAAGCTCCAGAAAGCAGCGTTGACGGGCGCCAAGAAGGTATCTTCCCCTCCCTTCTTTTGCGTTGTCCTTCGAGGTGGCCTTGGGAGATGGGAGTTGTGGAGCTCCATGAGCCTGGAGCATGTGGGCGATTGGGTCAGAGTTGGAAGCCTAACCCAGGGGTCCTCAAACTTGGCCACTTGAAGACTTGTGGACTTCAACTCCCAGAATTCTGGGAGTTGAAGTCCACAAGTTGGGAGTTGAAGTCCACAAGTCTTCAAGTGGCCAAGTTTGAAGACCAAGTTGAAGTCCACAAGTCTTAAAATGGCCAAGTTTCAATTCTGGGAGTTGAAGTCCACAAGTCTTCAAGTGGCCAAGTTTGAAGACCCTCCAAGAAGGGTTCCCCGATCTTGACCTTGATGGATCTCAACAAGTGAGCCAAGACATCCAACTCAACCTTCTGGCCCTTGTCCTTTGGCTCAAGAGGGGAAAGTTGGTGGAGATGTTATATCAAGAGCTTCCTGTCCAGATGTCTTATTGTGCTTACCAGCCATTGTTTCCTCAAGGAGCATAATCATGCAGGAGATTTCAAGGTTTAAGAGGACACCGAGAAGTCCAGAATTGGAGGCCATCAAAAACATCCCAATTGTGGGCTTTTTAATCTGTTTCTTCAATATATACAAGCACCCATCTCAACGGGTGTGGCCCCTGGGCAGCTCACGAGGCTTACAAAAAACAAAACACCTATAAAAGAAAAACCAGTAAAGGAAATGAATTAAAAAAAAAAAAAAAAAGCCATTGGCCATTAACCATGAAACATAGAAGGTGGGAGAGGACCAGCCGGTAGATGAGAAGCATCTCACCAGCTCCCAGCCTTCAAGAGATCCCCAAGTCTAATAACAGGACTGTCTTCTTCAGGGTCCACCAAAAGGCCAGTAGGTCTTGGGCCAGACCCCTAAAGGGGTAGCTGGGCATCGATTCCACGCTTTGTGTCCCCCTTCTCGGCATTTTTGACCCACCCTTTGCAGATGCTCCTTGGACATCCAGAATTCTATGTCCAACGAGAAGGTAGAGAAGGAAGGGGCTGGGCCGAAAGCAGGAAAGACCCCCCCCCAGTTAGGTAGTGCTAAGAGAATGTTTGTAGCTCAGGGTTTGTAACTGGGGGGTCCTTGGTGCTCTCTGCACTTGGGGTTTTTCTTGCAGACGTTTAATGACCCAACTAGGTAACTTCATCAAAGCTAGAAGTGAGTGAGGTTTGTGGAGAGGAGGGGGAAGGAGAGGAATGGGAGGAATGGGAGGGGGAGGGGGAGGAGGGGGACTGTGGGGTCCTTGGTGCTCTCTGCACTTGGGGTTTTTCTTGCAGACATTTCATGACCCAACTAGGTAATCTCATCAATGCTAGAAGTGAATGAAGTTTGTGGAGAGGAGGGGGAAGGGGAGGAGGGGGACTGTGGGGTCCTTGGTGCTCTGCCCTTGGGGGTTCTCTTGCAGACGTTTCATGACCCAACTGGGTAACGCCATCAGTGCTAGAAGGGAGTGGGGTTTGTGGGGTAGGGGGAGGAGGAGAGGAGGAGAAGGAGGAGGATATTATGAAACTCATAATAATAAATCTTTAAAACTTACATGCCACCTAACTCTCCGTGGCTCTGGGTGGCTCACCATAATTAAGCAAAGAAAATACAATATCGGTCTAACCCACCTTCTGTATTCTCCCTGCAAGCCTGCTTTGGAAAGCATGCCTTAGAAGTACGTGTTTTTGAAAGATAGATGTATGAAAGATAGATGTATAAGATAGATGAGAGAGAGAGAGAGAGAGAGAGAGAGACAAACAGATACCAATGAAGGAGAATATTGGCAACTCAGGGTTGAAATGAGGGGTCCTTGGTGCTCTCTGAGGTTGCTTGTTTTCTAGATAGATAGATAGATAGATAGATAGATAGATAGATAGATAGATAGATAGATAGATAGATAGATAGATAGATAGATAGATAGATAGATAGATAGATAGATAGATAGATAGATAGATAGATAGACAGATAGATAGGGATGGATGGATGTAGGTAGGTAGGTAGGTAGATAGATACAGACATAGATAGATAGATAGATAGATAGATAGATAGATAGATAGATAGATAGATAGATAGATAGATAGATGATAGATAGATAGATAGATAGATAGATAGATAGATAGATAGATACAGACATAGATAGATAGATAGATAGATAGATAGATAGATAGATAGATAGATAAGATGATGGATGGATGATAGACAGACAGACAGACAGAGATATAGGCAGGTGGACAGACAGACACAGACGATGATAGAGAGGCTTAAAAGGGTTCTCCCAGGCAAGGCCCCTGCCTGCCATTCACCCGTCCATGCTCAACGCATGCAAACATGGGCAACACACCATGCTTGCATGAAAGGAATTGCACGTGAGCCTCCGAGGGTCTCGGTGGGCTCCGATGCCGGTCCTTGGCGGTAGGGCAGCCACAAAGAGTTGCGCCTGAGCACAGGAGACCCCGGGGCATCCAAGTCTTGCGTTAGTGGGATTTGTGTAGGAAACTCCCCTCCCCCCACCCCCTCCTGGATTGCTGCCATAACAGGTGAGGTTCCGGCTGGGATTGTCCGGCGCTGAATTGCGTTCTTTGCTCATCCTAAATAATGCGCCTTTTCTGATTTTTGACTCCCTGCGAGCCCACCATCGCGCGCCCGTGTGTGTGTGTGTATCTGTGCCTGTGTGTTTGTGTGCCAGGTTGGAGAAGGCTGGCCAATGCCATTTACACCGTCCTTGGCATCACTCTCAGCAAACGCGGGTGGCGGGCACGCGCCGGGCACCTGTCCTGCCTAAGCTGTCGCCTCTCCCCAGTTGCTCCGCTCTGCGTCCAGCTGGTTCAGCTGCACCCGCTTTCATTAGGATAAAGGGCTGCAGCACCTGGTTTCTCCCCCCCTCCTCCCTCCCTCCCACCCAATTGGCAGAATTAGGAAAGGGGGGAGGAGGGGGAAGAAGTAGAAAGCGGAGCAAAGAATAAAAAGGGGATTTATTTTCAGAGCAAGTCGGGCCGGAGTTCAAAGGAAGGCCGGTTTGAGAAAGTGAAATTGCAGAGACTGTGTGAAGTCCATCTCTATAGGTGGTCCTCGACTTACGACGAATCATTCCATTCTATTCTGTTCTGTTCCGTTCCGTTCCGTTCCTTATTCCTTATTCTGTTCTGTTCTGTTCTGTTCTGTTCTGTTCTGTTCCGTTCCGTTCCTTATTCCTTATTCTGTTCTGTTCTGTTCTGTTCCGTTCCGTTCCTTATTCCTTATTCTGTTCTGTTCTGTTCTGTTCCGTTCCGTTCCATTCCTTATTCCTTATTCTATTCTATTCTATTCTATTCTATTCTATTCTATTCTATTCTATTCTATTCTATTCTATTCTATTCTATTCTATTCTATTTTCATTATTCTATTCTATTCTATTCTATTCTATTCTATTCTATTCTATTCTATTCTATTCTATTCTATTTTTCATTAGTTCTATCTATATCTCTTTATTCGATTCTATTATTCTATTCTCTTTCTATTCTATCTATTCTATTCCTATTCTATTCTATTCTATTCTATTCCATTCTAATTCTATTCTATTCGATTCTATTCTATTCTGATTCTATTCATATTCTAATGCCATTCCATTCCATTCCATATTCTATTCTCCTCTACTCTACTCTACTCTACTCTACTTACTCTCCTCTACTTTACTCTATTCTATTCTATTCTTTCTATTCTATCTATTTGTTTATTATTTATTATGTTTTTTTGTAGTCTATTTTATGTTTATTTATTTATTTTTTTTTTCTTATTCTATTCTATTATTTTCATTATTCTATTCTATTCTATTCTATTTTCATTATTCTATTCTATTCTATTCTACTTCTATTCTATTCTATTCTATTCTATCTATTCTATTCTATTCTAGTCTATTCTATTCTATTCTATTCTATTCCATTCCTTCCATTCCATTCCATTCCATTCCATTCCCATTCCATTCCTTTCCATTCCATATTCTATTCTACTCTACTCTACTCTACTCTACTCTACTTACTCTACTCTACTTACGCTACTCTACTCTACTCTCCTCTATTCTATTCTATTCTATTCTTATTCTATTCTATTCTATTCTATCTATTCTATCTATTCTATTCTATTCTATCCAATTCCATTCCATTCCATATTCTATTCTATCTACTCTACTCTACTCTACTCTACTCTACTCTACTCTACTCTACTCTACTTACTCTACTCTCACTCTATTCTATTCTATTCTATTCTATTCTATTATTTCATTAGTATTCTATTCTATTCATTCATATTATTCTATTCCTATTCTATTCTATTCTATTCGATTCTATTCATTCTATTCTATTCTATTCTATTCTATTCTATTCCATTCCATTCCATTCCATTCCATTCCATTCCATTCCATTCCATATTCTATTCTACTCTACTCTACTCTACTCTACTCTACTCTACTCTACTCTACTCTACTCTACTCTCTATTCTATTCTATTCTATTCTATTCTATTCTATTCTATTCTATTCTATTCTATTCTATTCTATTCTATTTTCATTATTCGATTCTATTCGATTCTATTCGATTCTATTCGATTCTTTCATTCATTCATTTTATTGGAGGCCCAATTTGCACTCAACCATTCTGGAGGGCTTCCAAGGGAATCACTGCAGTTCTTCAGTTCGTCACCCGGTTGTTAAGTGAATCTGGACTTTGCTTGTCAGAAGGTCGCAAAAGGGGATCCCGGGACCCCGTCCCCGGGAACCCTGCCGCTGTCACAAATGTGAGTCAGTTGCCGAGCGGCTGAATTTTGACCACGGGACCGCGGGGATGCCTGCAACGGTCGTCAGCGTGAAAAAGAGTCCTAAGTCGCTTTTTTTCGGCGCCCTTGTAACTTTGGATGGTCACTAGATGACAGCCTGTATTATTGTTACCGCTTTTGGGGGGACCTTTATTAGGATAGGAAAGGTTGCGCCCGTGGGGATCTTCTGAAGGCCCAGCAGGTTTTCTGCCCCACCTGCCTTCTCTGGTTTTGTGAAGATAGAAGATCTTCAATCATGGAAGAGAACAGGAAGCTGACATGTTGGCGTTTAGTGGGAAGTGGCATGTTGCCCTGGGCTTCCTCCTCCTCCTCCTCCTCCTCCTCCTCCTCCTCCTCCTCCTCCTCCTCCTCTCCTCCTCATCCTCCTCCTCCGCCTCCTCCTCCTCCTCCTCCGCCTCCTCCTCCTCCTCCTCCTCCTGTCTATCTTCTCCTTCTCTGTCTTCTATGGTGTCCCTGGTGCTCCCTGATCTTGGTGGTTTTCTTGCAGACATTTCATGACCCAACTAGGGAACATCCTCAGTGCTAGATGGGAGTGGGGATTTGTGGAGAGGAGGAGGAGGAGGAAGAAGACTGTGGGGACCTTGTTGCTCGGTGGTTTTGGTGGTTTTCTTGCAGACATCTCATGACCCAACTAGGGAACATCCTCAGTGCTAGATGGGAGTGGGGATTTGTGGAGAGGAGGAGGAGGAGGAGGAGGAGGAGGAGGAGGAAGAAGACTGTGGGGACCTTTGTGTTCTCTGAGCTTGGTTGTCTTCTTGCAGACATTTAATGACCCAACTAGGGAACATCATCAATGCTAGATGGGAATAGAGATTTGTGGAGAGGAGGAGGAGGAGGAGGAAGACTGTTGGGTCCTTGGTGCTCCCTGATCTTGGTTGTCTTCTTGCAGACATTTCATGACCCAACTAGGGAACATCATCAGTGCTAGATGGGAGTGGGGATTTGTGGAGACGAGGAGGAGGAGGAGGAGGAGGAGGACTATGGAGTCCTTAATGCTGAGCTTGGTTGTCTTCTTGCAGACATTTCATGACCCAACTAGGGAACCTCATCAGTGCTAGATGGGAGTGGAGATTTGTGGAGACGAGGAGGAGGAGGAGGAGGAGGAGGAAGAGGAGGACTGTGGGGTCCTTGGTCCCCTCTGATCTTGGTGGTTTTCTTGCAGACGTTTCATGACCCAACTAGGGTATGGTCCTAAGTGGGAAAAACGGTCATAAGTCCCATTTTTCGGTGCCGTTGTAACTTTGAACAGTCACTAAGCAAACTGTTGAAAGTCGAGGATTTACCTGCATATCCCTGTAATCCATTTGCAGCTGAAAACATTTTTTTTTAAAAAAAAGCAATGGTGCCTTTTGCATGGAGAATCGGCGGGAATTGGAAGCCGGGATGAGATGCTGGCCTTCAACTCCCAGAATTCCTGAGCCATCATGGACCTGTGGCCTTCAACTCCCAGAATTCCTGAGCCAGCCATGCTGGCTCAGGAATTCTGGGAGTTGAGGTCCAAGGTCCTAAAGGAGTTATAGTTCCCCACCCCTGCTTTAGCCCATTTTCAGGGAATTTCTCTCTCCAGAATACAGTCCGCGCACAGGGCTGTTCTACGCATTGCATTTACACTGTGTTTACAGGTGCCTGGTTGTGTGTGGCTTTTAGTTGTCAATTAGTGTGTTGATGACCGGAAAGGAGCCTTTGTCAGTCAATTGGAGTGCTGATTTATCACCAGCCTAGCAGGTATTTAGCAGCTGGGGGCTGGGTGGCACAAGAAAACAACAGCTAACGATAGCTGCCCACCAACACCCTAATTAACAACAAAAAGCTACACACAACCAGCAACCATATAGACACAATGAGTAGAACACCCCAGTGCACATTTTCTGGAGATACAGAGAAGTTTCCTGAAGATGGGCTTCAGCACAAATCCGAAAGCTCGGAAAACTAAACCACGATTGGATCCTGCAACATCATCCTGGGACCCGTATATTTATCTTTGTTCACGAGTTTACCCAGTTAATACAAGCAAAGGAGTCCTGGGCACCAAGATCTGCTTGAAAGGTGGTTTAATGCAGGTGACCACAATGATAGTCTTGGAGAGAGGAGGACCAAGGACTAGAGCAGGGGTCCCCAACCTTTCTGGTGGCCCAATGGGAAAGAGAGAGGCAGGCACCTTTATGCGCACATGTGCGCACACACGCAAATGTGGCTGCATGCATGCGAACGGGGCCGTGAGCTTGCGTGCTCCACAAATGGGGCTGTTAGCGCTGGTTCGCAGCGCGCAGCTCAGCACCAGCACACGGCTCGGATAATGCCGGCTCGCGGCCGTGTTAACACCAGCGATAGGCTCGTGCCTCGGCTAGCGCCGGTGTGTGGCTTACAACCTCGCGGCTCCACTAGTGCCGGCGCACAGCTCGCGTCTCGGCTAGCACCGACGCGAGGCTCGGGGCTCAGCTACCGCTGGCACAAGGGGGGGTTGAGCACACTGGCCAGCCACTCACACGGCCCGGTGGCCGAGAGGCCACGGCCCGGTCGTGGTCCGCGGCCCATAGGTTGCGGACCTCTGGACTAGAGGGAGAACAGAGCCAACGCAGAAAGTTCTGGCTTCTTGGAATTGTACCCTGTCAATCCATCGCAAGGATTGACAAGCCCTCTCCTCTTCTTAAACTACCTTCCCTTCAATCTTCTCCTCCACCTCTTCCTCCACCTTTTAGCTCCTACTCATTTGAGCCGATGACCTTCTGATGAGGAAGGTGGCCTCTGGTTAATGGGCTGCCTCCCAGCCGCTGGGCCGCTGGGCAGTTCTCCACCAAAGTCACACTGAAGCACAATGTGACACCGCTGGGTGTTTCCCCAGAAGATGGGGCTTCTTCCCTTTGCCCATTCAGCCACTTCTTAAGCCACTTCTTAAAAACTTCCAACACTGGAAGTTTTTAAGAAGAGACAGGACAGCCATTTGTCCGAAATGGTGTAGGGTTTCCTGCCTGAGCAGGGGGTTGGACTAGATGACCTCCAAGGTCCCTTCCAACTTTATTATTATTATTATTATTATTATTATTATTATTATTATTATTATTATTATTATTATTATTATTATTATTATTATTATTATTATTATTATTATTATTATTATTATTATTATTATTAATCATCGCCCAGTCAGCCAGATGTTCAGACTGGATTTGGCATTTTTCCCTACCTATCGAGTCCTTCCCAAGGACCTGGGATAGGCAGATGTGGATGTTTGATGGTATCACAGATATCGTCGCAGGATGGAAGCAGTTCCTAGTAAGGCCGCCTTTTGCAATTGACTAATGGCGAATTTGTCAATGCCGATGATGGTGTTCAAGTGGTGCTCCAGTTGTTTTGGGATTGCACCCAAGGCGCCTATTACTATTGGTACTACCCTTGCTTGCCTTTGCCACAGTATTTCTATTTCTATTTGTAGGTCTTTGTATTTTGTTATCTTCTCCAGTTCTTTCTTGTCTCTTCTTCTTCTTCTTCTTCTTCTTCTTCTTCTTCTTCTTCTTCTTCTTCTTCTTCTTCTTCTTCTTTCTTCTTCTTCTCTTCTTCTTCTTCTTCTTCTTCTTCTTCCTTCTTCTTCCTTCTTCTTCCTTCTTCTTCTTCTCCTTCTTTTCTTCTCTTCTTCTTCTTCTTCTGTCTTCTTCTTATCTTCTTCTTCTCTTTCCTTTTCCTTTCTTCTCTTCCTTCTCCTTCTCCTTCTCCTTCTCCTTCTCCTTCTCCTTCTCCTTCTCCTTCTCCTTCTCCTTCTCCTTCTCCTTCTCCTTCTCCTTCTCCTTATTATCATTATCATTATCATTATCAATCATTAGTCTTGTTGTCATCGCCTTCGGCCTCTCTGCTGGAGTCAGGCTGCCTCTCTGTGGCCAACATCTGGATTGCAGTACCAAATGCTTTTGCCCGCTCCTTGATTCCACCCCCCAGAGAGATGAAACGGGGTTAAAAGTTAGCTGGGAACATTATGGTTTGAGGCTGGATCCTGGTTTCTGAAGACGCCCTCATGGGTTTGTCAAAATGTTTACTGGTTTGTTTAAGAAAATTTATATAGCTGCTCAACTCACTCTCTATGGCTCTAAGTGGCTTGCAAAGATAAAAAAAAAATCTAATATCAAGTGATAAATAGCAATAACTCCTCACCACCCTGACGGCAGCAATTCATCAAAGGAACCACTTGATGGGCTCCCTCCCACTCTGGGTTCTCCAGGCCCGTTGGCGGAACCAGGACTTTCAGGGCTTGGCGAAAGAGAGTCAAGGTGGGGGCCAATTTGATCTCTGCAGGAATGTTGTTGCACAGAGAGGGACCCACCACGGAGAAGGCCCTTCTTCTGGATCCCACTGAATGGATCTCCTTAGGAGAGGGGACCCATAGCGTTCCTTGCCTCCCTGCTCTCAGGTCAGGCAGATAGAAGACAGTCCACAATTAATGGGAACCTTTGATGGCTTGTGGACTTCAACTCCCAGAATTCCTCAGCCAGGCACACAAGTCATAAAAGGGCCAAGTTTGAAGACCCCTGTCTTAAATCTAACAAACAAAATGGAGGCTGGCAGAGGAATTCTGGGAGTTGAAGTCCACGAGTCATAAAAGGGCCAAGTTTGAAGACCCCTGTCTTAAATCTAACAAACAAAATGGAGGCTGGCTGAGGAATTCTGGGAGTTGCAGTCCACAAGTCATAAAAGGGCCAGGTTTGAAGACCCCTGTCTTAAATCTAACAAACAAAATGGAGGCTGGCTGAGGAATTCTGTGAGTTGCAGTCCACAAGTCATAAAAGGGCCAAGTTTGAAGACCCCTGTCTTAAATCTAACAAACAAAATGGAGGCTGGCTGAGGAATTCTGTGAGTTGCAGTCCACAAGTCATAAAAGGGCCAAGTTTGAAGACCCCTGTCTTAAATCTAACAAACAAAATGGAGGCTGGCTGAGGAATTCTGGGAGTTGCAGTCCACAAGTCATAAAAGGGCCAGGTTTGAAGACCCCTGGTCTATGGAGACTCTCGGTCATCCAGGTCATGATTATCCCAAAGATGCTTTTTTTTTCAGGAGGCAACTGGACTTCCTTGTTTTTCTTTGAAGACGTTTCGCTTCTCATCCCAGAAGCTTCTTCGGCTCTGACTGGCATGGCACACCATAGGAGAGCAAACCCATCAGGACAAGAGTCAGCAGTCCATCTGCATTTAAAAGACAAAGAGCGCTCTTTTGAAGACAGCAAAGTCCACATTTTGGACAGAGAGGACTGCTGGCTTGAAAGAGGGGTCCAAGAGGCCATCTATGTCAAAATTGAACACCCCTCCCTCAACAGAGGGGGAGAGATACGGCATCATCTATCTCCAGTCTACCACACAGTCCTTTCAGCCTCCACACCCATTTGCACCACTCAAGTGGCCTCAACGACCCTCTAAAAGGATGCAAATGACCAGCTGTCTGCAAGGAGTATAAATCCTTCCATTCCCCACCATCCGGTCAGAGCTGAGGAAGCTTCTGGGATGAGAAGCGAAACATCTTCAGAATCAAAACAAGAAGTTCCAGTTGCCTCCTGGAAAAAAGCACCTTTGGGGTTTCATCTTAAACCTATTTAAAACTGGGAAGCACAAAAAGACAAAAACAGGCTCCACAAATAGTAAGCCGTTTTTTGAGTCCCAAACGTTGGCATGGGAGGGGTTCGAAGCGAAGGTTGCAGATGTTAGGTAGACCCCTTTCCATTGGGAAAAGAAATAACAACAACAGCAACAACAGGAAGGTGAAAATTCCTGACAGTTAGAACAATTAACCAGTGGAACAACCTGCCTCCAGAAGCGGTGAATGCTCCAACACTGAAAGTTTTTAAGAAGAGACTGGACAGCCATTTGTCCGAAATGGTATAGAGTTTCCTGCCTGAGCAGGGGGTTGGACTAGATGACCTCCAAAGTCGCTTCCAACTCTATTCAAATTCATCCTGATTTACTTGAAAGTAACTCAACCAAACATTTCCCCAATAAAATGTGCATAAAACTTGATGATGATGATGATGATGATGGAAGGGACCTTGGAGGTCATCGAGTCCAACCCCCTGCTCAGGCAGGAAACCCTATACCATTTCAGACAAATGGCTGTCCAGTCTCTTCTTAAAAGCTTCCAGAGTTGGAGCATTCACAACTTCCGGTGGCAGGCTGTGTCCACTGAACCCAACCCAACTAGAACTCAGAACGTTTATGGCTCTTCTTTCATACGTTGTTTGCGGTTCTGACCTACCACACTTAAAAGATGGTTGCTTCAGAGCTGGAAACCAACTTTGTCCTGGAGCAACTAGCGCCCGGCCTTCGATCCACACATAAACGCATGCTACTTCTGAACACATCCCGATCCCTGTTTCCGTCGTCGATCCTCCCACCGTGGAAATCAAGTTTTATCAGCTCCTTGGGGGGGGGGGAACGGTGTTGGTGTCGGCGTTGCTAGTGAGCGAGCCCCAGATCCTGGGAGATCCATCCCACCTGAGCTTCGTGACATCCAATTCATGCTGCGCTTGTCCCCCATGTGCTCCTTCCTGCAGGGCCTGAAGAAGCCGAACATCGAGGAGATCCGCCATGCCAAGAACGCCGTCTTCAACCCATCCATGTTTGGAAGCTCCCTGCAAGAAATCATGAGCATGCAGAAGGAGCGGTACCCGGACAGCCAGCTCCCCTGGGTGCAGACCAGGCTGTCGGAAGAGGTCCTGGCGCTCAACGGAGACCAGACCGAAGGCATCTTCAGGTAATCCAGCCCTTTCTGTCTCTTTTTCATTTCTTCTGCCTCTTTTTTTTCAATCTTAATTCCTTACTCCAATTTATTATTATTATTATTATTATTATTATTATTATTATTATTATTATTATTATTATTATTATTATTATTATTATTATTATTATTATTATTATTATTATTATTATTATTATTATTATTATTATCATATTATTGTTGTTTTTGACTGTTATTGTTACGTTATTGTTTATATCATCAATCGTTGTCGTTGTTATTAACGTATCAATTACTTATTAATTATGATTAATTATTATTATTAAAACTTCAAACTGTCAACTAGATGAACTGTTTTAAAAAAAGGTACTTAATAAAAAGTTGGAAGGGACCTTGCGAGATAATAATAATTAATAATAATAATAATAATAATAATATAATAATTAATAATAATAAAATAATAATAATAATAATAATAATAATAATAAGAATAATAATAATAATAATAATAAAAAAAAAAATACAGCAAAATAACTTCTGTGATCCTTCAAAAGAGTAAGCTCTGGAGCTAAAATAATAATAATAATAATAATAATAAAATCAATAATAATAATATAATAATCATAATTATAATACATAATATAATAATAATATACTAATAATAATAATAATAATATAATAATAATAATAATAATAATAATAATAAAGTTGGAAGGGACCTTGGAGGTCATCTAGTCCAACCCCCTGCTCAGGCAGGAAACCCTATATCATTTCAGACAAATGGCTGTCCAATCTCTTCTTAAAACTTCCAGTGTTGGAGCATTCACTGCTTCTGGAGGCAAGGAGTTGCCACTGGTTATTGTTCTAACTGTCAAGAAGTTTCTCCTTAGTTCTAGGGTCTTCTCTCGTTTGTTAGTTTCCATCCATTGCTTCTTGTCCTGCCTTCAGGCGCTTTGGAGAACAGCTTGACTCCCTCTTTCTTGGGCAGCCCTGAGATACTGGAAGATGCTATCATGTCCCCGGCTCATCCTTCTCTTCATTAAACTAGACATACCCACTACCAGCAAACCGTTCCTTATATGCTTTAGCTCCAGTCCCTAATCATCTTTGTTGCTCTTCTCTGCACTCTTTCCAGAGTCTCAACATCCTTTTAAAACATCGTGGTGACACAAAACTGGATGCTGTATTCCAGGTGTGGCCTACCAAGGCCTTGTAAAGTGGTATTAACCCATCACGTGATCTTGATTCTATCCCTTGTTAATGCAGCTTAGCACTGGAGGTGTGTTGGCCTTTGGCAGCTGCAGCACACGGCTGGCTCCTATTTAAGTGATTGTCCACTAGGCCTCTGAGATCCCTATCCACAGTTACTACTATTGAGCAAGGTACCCCTATACTATACCTGTACATTTGGTTTTCTTGCCTAAATGTAGAACTTTACTTTGCTTCACCATTGAATTTCATTTTGTTAGATAGCGCCCAGTGTTCAAGTCTGTCCAGGTCCTCCTGTATCCTAAGCCTGTTCTTCTGGCAAAGTGTTGGTATTCTGCCAGCTTGGTGTCATCCGCAAATGTTGATGAGTTCCCCATCTAGCCCCTCGTCCAAACCGCTGATGAAGATGTTGAAGAGCACTGGGCCCAGAACAGAGCCTTGGGGCACTGTTTCTCGTAGCCTTTTCCCCCTTCTGTTCTGCCATCTCCTCTTAGGAGCTTCTCACTGCTGCTCCTCAATTTATCCATTCTGACTTTTTTCCCAGCTCTTTCACCGTATCCCAAGAATCAAGACTCTTGAGCTTGGGGAGAAATCTTCCAACTGCAATGTCCCAGCCTTCCCTGAAGCTTGAGAAGCTCCCCGGATGGAGAGAGGGCAGCCCTTCAATCGCGGGGAATACCTGTCTCTCGGGCAGGAGGAGGGCGGAGGTTCGTCCTCCGAGTTGGTGGGTGGGTTTCCGAACGTCTCGTTACCAGGCTGGGTAACGTCTTCAGTGGCGTTGAAGGGACGTGGGTGTCGGTGTTCTTCTGCATATAAGGGCTTCGGGCGTGGGGGTGTCAAGTGGGGGGTCTTGTGATGGGTCATCGGAGAGGGGCTTCTGAGGGGTCTTGTGACGGGGAGGTTACTACAGGTGGTGGGTGTGAATTATCGGGACCAGGGATGAGTCATCAGGCTGGTGACGTCTCTTGTGATTACACCAGGGCGGGGTTATTGGGAGCTGAACTGCTGGGGGGGGGGAGACGGAGGGGGCGCGCGTGGGTTGGTTGAGGATCGGTGCTGTCTCCGGTTGGCTGTGCGATCCGTTTGGATTCTGAGGGGTTAGCAGGCTGCTTGTGGGTCAACGTGTCTTTTTTGATCACACCTGACCCATCACAAGACCCTCACTTGACGCTCCCAGAAATCGTGGGTGCTCCATCACTGGAGGATTTATAAAAAAGAGACTAGACAGTCACTTATCTGAGATGGTCTAGGTTCTCCTGCTTGAGCAGGGGGCTGGACTAGAAGACCTCCAAGGTCCCTTCCAGCTCTATCCTATCGTATCCTATCGTATCCTATCCTATCCTATCCTATCCCATCCCATCCCATTCCATATTTTCTATTCTATTCTATTCTATTCTATTCTATTCTATTCTATTCTATTCTATTCTATTCTATTCTATTCTATTCTGTTCTATTCCGTTCTATTCCGTTCTATTCCGTTCTATTCCATTCCATTCCATTCCATTCCATATTTTCTATTCTATTCTATTCTATTCTATTCTATTCTATTCTATTCTATTCTATTCTATTCTATTCTATTCTATTCTATTCTATTCTATTCTATTCTATTCTATTCTATTCTATTCTATTCTATTCTATTCCTATATTCTGTTCTGTTCTGTTCTGTTCTGTTCTATTCCATATTCCATATTCCATATTCCATATTCCATTCCATATTTTCTATTCCATTCCATTCCATTCCACTCCAATGCAGTGAAGCCCACCTCTCTCTTGGCACAGGGGGACGCAGGCTGTGTGAAGAACACCGGCTGGGGTGTCTTCCTTGCTAGGACGTGTCTTCATTTCTTTCAGGAATTCCTTTCTTCTCTTCCGCAGAGTTCCTGGAGACATCGACGAAGTCAACGCCCTCAAACTGCAGGTGGATCAGTGGAAAATCCCCACTGGCTTAGAAGACCCCCACGTTCCCGGTGAGGGCGACCGCCGTGGAAGGACATCTCCGTAGGACCCCCTGGTCTTTCTCCTACTCCAGCAGGATCTGCCCCTGGGCAGGGATGGAGAAGCCATTTGGGGGGGGGGGGGTGTTTGACTCCCTTGAATAAGGGGAACGATTTTCTCCCCCCCCCCTTTTGGCTTATAAACTGGGAAGCTAAAAGATATATGAAAAGGCACTGCCCTCTTATTTAATTCCTAAATCGGTTGAATATACCCTGCATGTAATACGGGCGGGAAATATTGGTTAATATGTATTTTTTTTCCCTGATGCAGGTAATTGCTCGACTTAACGACCAGAATTGAGCCCAAACTTTCCGTAGGCTCAAGAGACGGTCGTTAAGTGAGTTTTGCCCCATTTTACGACCTTCCTTGCCACGGTTGTTACGCGAATCGCTGCAGTGGTTGAATTAGTCACACTGAACTAGAATGGGATGGGATGGGATGGGATAGAATAGAATAGAAAAAGGAATAGAATGGAATAGAATAGAATAGAATAGAATTGGATAGAATAGAATAGAATAGAATAGAATAGAATAGAATAGAATAGAATAGAATAGAATAGAATAGAATAGAATAGAATAGAATAGAATAGAGCTGGAAGGGACCTTGGAGGTCTTCTAGTCCAGCCCCCTGCTCAAGCAGGAGAACCTATACCATCTCAGATAAGTGACTGTCTGCATCTAAGGGCTGCATTGACTTTGCTTGGTCTTAAGGTCGCCAAAGGGGGAAATCACGTGACCCCGGGACACCGCGACCGTCATAACTACGAGCCGGTTGCCAAGCGCCCGGATTTTGATCCCGTGACCACGGCGATGCTGCGACGGTCATTAAGTGTGAAAAATGGTCCTGCGTCCACTTTTTTCAGTGCCCTTGCAACCTTGGTCACTAAATGAATGGGTTGTAAGTCGGGGACTGCCTGTGGTGCTGCCTGGATGGAACTTGGGACACCGTCCTGGGGGGGGGGGCGCTGACCGGATTGCGCAACACGAAGAGCTGGGATGGGGTGGTTGGCTTGCCCGTTTTCCCCGCCAATTTTGGGCTGAAATTACTCTTTTCCCACTCCAGTCCACTTCATCCTCGACTTACGACAGTCCATTTAGTGACCGTTGGAAGTTCCAACAGCCTTGGGGAAAAAAGTGGCTAATGAGATACTTACTTGGCCCAGGCCAGCACTGGGTTCCTTTTAACTGGCATAATTTGAGCCAATAATCCCACACAGAGGGAGGAAACTGGGATTCAGTAGTCCTTGACTTACGATGGTCCATTGAGTGACCGTTGGAAGTTCCAACAGCCTTGGAAAAAAATGTGACTAATGGGAATCGAAACAGCTTTCCGTTTTTGTGCTTAGAGCAGTCTTGCTGCCGTCGACATATATAAAATCAGAGTTTCAAATTATAATAATAATAATAAAGTTGGAAGGGACCTTGGAGGTCATCGAGTCCAACCCCTTGCTCAGGCAAGAAACCCTATGCCATTTCGGACAAATGGCTGTCCAGTCTCTTCTTAAAAACCTCCAGTGTTGGAGCACTCACCGCTTCTGGAGGCAGGTTGTTCCACTGGTTAATTGTTCTCACTGTCAGGAAATTTCTCCTTAGTTCTAGGTTGCTTCTCTCCTTGACGAGTTTCCATCCATTGCTTCTTGTCCTGCCTTCAGGCGCTTTGGAGAACAGCTTGACTCCCTCTTCTTTGGGGCAACCCCTGAGATATTGGAAGACTGCTATCATGTCCCCCCTCGTCCTTCTCTTCATTAAACTAGACATACCCAATTCCAGCAAACGTTCCTGATATGCTTTAGCCTCCAGTCCCCTAATCATCTTTGTTGCTCTTCTCTGCACTCTTTCTAGAGTCTCAACATCTTTTTTACATTATATTTTTTTCACCCCCAAGTCTTTTTTTCCGTTAGACCCAGAAGGAAAGTTTCTGGTTTGATCTCCTGGGACCTTCCTGACTCCTAACTGTTCTCCTTGCAGCCTCCTTGCTGAAGCTCTGGTATCGTGAACTTGAGGAGCCCCTGATCCCCCACGATTTTTACGAACAGTGCATCACCCACTACGAGAATCCTGAAGCTGCCATCGCCGTCATCCACTCCCTGCCGAGGATCAACAAGATGGTGCTTTGCTACCTCATCCGCTTCCTCCAGGTAAGGCAGCTCCAGAGTCCAGCGTAGGGAGGGTGGGGGCGTGTCCCGTTGAGCACACCTGGGCCGAGAACGCACCCCTGGACGCTAAGCGTGATCCAAAACGTGCCTCCTGCAAACAGGTCATGCCTAGAGGAATGAGCTTGGTCCGGCTTTCTCCACCGACACAGCTGCGTTAGGCTGGAGCATGCCAAGTCCTCCGAGGAGTATGGAAGACGGGATGTAAAGCAGAGAATAATAAGTTGGAAGGGACCTTGGAGGTCCTCTAGTCCAGTCCCCTGCTCAAGCAAAAGGCTTTATACCTTGTATGATAGCAAGAGCACTTAGACTTATACACTGCTTCACAGTGCTTGACAGCCCTTTCTAAGCGGTTTACAGAGTCAGCCTTTTGCCCCCCAACAATCTGGGTCCTCATTTTACCGACCTCGGAAGGAGGGAAGGCGGAGTCGACCTTGACCCTCGTCAAGATTGAACTCCTGTGCACCAACATGACTTTTTTCCTTCCTTCTCTTCATTTCTCTTCCTTCTCATCTTCCTTCCTTTCTTTTCATCTTCCTTCCTTCCTTCCTTCCTTCCTTCCTTCCTTCCTTCCTTCCTTCCTTCCTTCCTTCCTTCCTTCCTTCCTTCCTTCCTTCCTTCCCAAGCAACAACACTTAGACTTACATACCGCTTCACAGAGCTTTACAGCCCTCTCTAAGGGGTTTACAGAGTCAGCCTGTTGCCCCCCAAGAATCTGGGTCCTCATTTTACCGACCTCGGAAGGATGGAAGGCCGAGTCAAGATTGAACTCCTGTGCATCAACTTCCTTCCTTCCTTCTCTTCATTTCCCTTCTTTCCTTCTCATCTCCTTCCTTCCTTCCTTCCTTCCTTCCTTCCTTCCTTCCTTCCTTCCCTTCCTTCCTTCCTTCCTTCCTTCCTTCCTTCCTTCCTTCCTTCCTTCCTTCCTTCCTTCCTTCCCAAGCAATAGCCCTTAGACTTATATCCCGCTTCACAGTGCTT
Organism: Azemiops feae; assembly: GCA_023970755.1. Lineage (NCBI taxonomy): Eukaryota > Metazoa > Chordata > Lepidosauria > Squamata > Viperidae > Azemiops > Azemiops feae. The sequence goes on along the minus strand of JALGBA010002753.1, from coordinate 43,909 downwards.
TTACAGCCCTCTCGCAGCAGTTTACAGAGTCAGTCCCTTCCCCCCCCCCAACAATCTGGGTCCTCATTTTCCCCCATTTCGGAAGGCTGAGTCAACCTTGAGCCGGTGAAAATCGAACTGCCGGCACCCGGCAGTCAGCAGAGTTAGCCTGCAGTAATGCGTTCTAACCACTGCGCCACCAGGGCTTTTGATGACGATGACGATGGGAAATAACAGAATAATATAGTGGGAAGGGATCTTGGAGGTCTTCTAGTCCAGCCCCCTGCTCAAGCAGGAGAACCTATACGATCTCAGACAGATGATTGTCTAGCCTCTTCTTAAAGATCTCCAGTGATGGAGCGCCCACAATTTCTGGTGGCCAGCTGTTCCACTGGTTGGTTGTCCTCACTGTTAAGGAAGTTTTTCCTTAGTTCCAGGTTGCTTCATAACTAAGGCAGAATATCGACAGAGTTTATAATGTCCTTCCCTTCCCTGGAAAAGTTGGGATATGTTCAGAAATGTATTTGCCTTGAAAACAGCTCACATTGAACTGTACAGCACAGTCAAAACATCAGCACAGGAAATGCCTTAAGGCATTTTATGTCATGTCATCAACTGTTGTATGATCACGTTAATGTCACAAAGGGCTGCCAAATTTCAATTCCACGGGAGTCATAGGATACCTGGATTTTGGATGCATTCTGTATCCATTTGGGAGTAACTTGGTTCAAAAACTGTTTTGAGGGGCTGCCACGAAGAAAAGGGGGTCAACCTCTTCTCCAAAGCCCCTGAAGGCAGGACCAGAAATGACGGATGGAAACTAATCAAGGAGAGAAGCAACCTGGAATTAAGGAGAAATTTCCTAACAGTGAGGACAATTAACCAGTGGAACAGCTTGCCACCAGAAGTTGTGGGTGTTCCATCACTGGAGGCTTTTAAGAAGAGACTGGACAGCCACCTGTCTGAAATGGTATAGGGCAGGGGTAGGCAACCTTGGCTCTTTTATGACTGGTGGACTTCAACTCCCAGAATTCCTGAGCCAGCATGAGGGAACTATGGCCCCCTCATGACTGGTGGACTTCAACTCCCAGAATTCCTGAGCCACCATGGGGGAACTATGGCCCCCTCATGACTGGTGGACTTCAACTCCCAGAATTCCTGAGCCAGCATGGCTCAGCTTGGAAACCTCTCCCTTTCCCCTCAGCGTGGCTGGCTCAGGAATTCTGGGAGTTGAAATCCACGAGTCATAAAAGAGCCAAGGTGGCCTACCCCTGGTATAGAATCTCCTGCTTGAGCAGAGGGGCTGGACTAGAAGACCTCCGAGGTCTCTTCCAGCTCGATTCCGATTCCGTTGCTCTACGCTGCACTGATTTGTCCAGTTACAGCTTACGAGAACAAGGCTTTTCGTAATATATCGAATTGATCAGCTGTGCGTTGCGCCCTACAGGGTAACCCACATGTCTTCCTTTCTTCTTCTCCCCCCTCGTCAGGTGTTTGTGCAGCCGGGCAACGTGGCCATCACCAAGATGGACGTCAACAACCTTGCCATGGTGATGGCCCCCAACTGCCTGCGCTGCCAGTCGGACGACCCACGGATTATTTTTGAAAACACCCGCAAAGAAATGTCTTTTATCCGGGTACTTATCCAGCACCTGGACACAGGCTTCATGGAGGGCGTGCTATAGCCCCTGTGCCCACAGGATCGGACCGCAGTTGGACCCCCATCACCCCAGATCTTTCCCCGTATCCCAAAGTTTCAACGGCAGCAAGGAGGTGCCACCTGGTTTAAACACCCGAAGGGAAAGCTGCGGGCCCACTGACTTTGCCAAGCTTGGCTAATGCCAACTCGGGCACCTGACATTGCCCAGGAACCCCTTTGAGGGGCGGGGTGGGGGGTGCTGTGCTGTGGACAAAACGAGGCTGCCTCTTAGCAGTCCCCCTTCGCCACACCTCCCGGCCAGGACGTCCATCCAGGAAAGTCTACGTAAAACGGACAATCCGACACCGTTCGGGGAGAAACTGCGGACCCCGGTAGAAAGGGGCAGAAGCCCGTTCAACCCCCCCTCCCCAAAATTAAGTCTTGTCTTACGGAAACGGGGGCTCACTACCTGCTTCGGTCAGCTGAGGGAACGTTTGAATGGGTCGATGGCGGCGGTGGTGGTGGTGGGGGCGAAGGTCCAAAATGGCAGCCGGAAGGGATGGGAGGGAACGAACGGGGAGAGGATGCAGATCGCAAAGGCCGGCGTTGCCGGGAAAGCGGACTGCCTCCCATGAGGTCGGTTGGTCTGACTGCTTCTGTGGAAGTGGGGGGGGGGAGAAGGTGCCATCAGATTGACCATTGAGAACTCTAAGGGGGGGTGTGGCACCTCTGGAAGGCAATGACCAGCTGGTTGGCGAGGCTCAAACACCTGCGGGCTTTTTTAAGATTTGGGGAAGGAAAAAAAAAGCCCCCTTCCTTTTTTCCTTCCTTGTTGCAGCACAGTCACTGCCAAAGGGGGGGGGAGAGCAAGCCACGCACCCCCCCCCCCATCTCTACATCTCAGTGCTCCCACAAAAGGCCTGGGGATGCCACCCTTGAAAGAGAAGCGGGATAAGGACGGGCAGAGGTTTAAACACCGCGATACAGAACCGGCACACTTTCGTTACCCCCCCCTTCCTTAAGGGAGAGGTGTGTATGTATGTGTGCAAAGGTGACCAGGCCCTCCTTGACCCTCGCAGCTCCCCGGTTGAGTGGTGGGGACAAGAAGTGGGGTGCCCCAACACCGGAGTTGCCCCCGTTCCCACCCAACCTCATCTCAACACCCGTTCCTGCACTCTGTGCTTTGGTGTTAAGAGAAGGTCCACTTCGGGTTCCAGGAAGAAGCTGTCCACATCTCATTCCTCACGGCACCTTAAGTGATATCAGACTTTGGCTGGATCTGGGGCGTTCTCCACCAGGTTTCCAGATTTTTTTTTTCCCCCAAAGGAAGTTCTAAGCTCCCTTCTCTAGGCCAGAAATGGCAGGAGGCCAGCAGTAGTAACGAAAATAAAAAGTTCTCTGTCCAGAATGCTTGTCCCCATCTTGCACATCCTTCAGGGGCAAAAAAAAAAAAAAGGCATTTAGAGGTAGGGATTGTGGGGTGGAAGGCAGCAGCTACGAAATGCTTTCTCCAGGCAACATTGGAGCACGTTTATCATGCTCTACAAACGTTCAAAAGGCGTGAGCCTCTTATTTCTCAAGGTCCCCTGTTGAAATCCAATTTCTTTCCGAGGAGCAAAGCCGAACTCTCAGCCTCCTGAAACGAAAGAAAAACCAGAAAGTGGAAAGAAGTTGACCTTTGCTTCTCCGTCCATCCCGTCCCAACGTTGGGGAGATGTCTCTGGGATTGTAGGAACGTAGCTTCCGTCTCCTAGGTCCAGGAACTGGACAGTTTTTCTCTCGCGTCCGTGCACAAAGAGAGAGCCATCATGTAAGAGAAACTGGGTGGTCCTGGATGGGACAGTTGGTGGAGAACATCTTGGACTCTAACCATGATTGTGGCCTACAAGGGGTAGTGAGTTCTGACACACAGCAGGACTTCTGTCCCACCACCTCTCTCTCGCCCTCCTGTATCCTACAGCAGGGGTCCTCAACCTTGGCAACCTTAAGACTTGTGGACTTCAACTCCCAGAATTCCTCAAAGCAAAGCTGGCTGAGGAATTCTGGGAGTTGAAGTCCACAAGTCTTAAAGTTGCCACGGTTGAGGACCCCTGTCCTACAGTGTTTCAGACCCATATCAGCTCTAAGGCCCTCTCTCTCTCCACGTGAGCAAAGGCCAGGATGATGGCCCTGTTGGGTTGGATAAACTGTTGTAGTGAGGCAAACCAAGGCAAGCCCACTTCTTGGAACGGTGTTGGCCACAACTCTTGCTGTGCTACACCTGACTCACGGCGGCGGCTGTGGTTTCTAGCCTCTTTCAGTGCTTCTAGAGAACGATGCAAGCGTGCTCCGAGGGGTTATCGGCTGCTCCTGGCCAATTGGAGGAGGAGGGTCCCATTCACCCTTGGGTGCTAAGCAGTTCTTGGAGGAGCTTGGGGTTTCCAGAGAAAGTGCCTTTTATTCCAGCAGACCAGAGCCCTCCTACCTGCAACTTGCTTCTTGAAAACAAGAAAGAAAGAAAGAAAGAAAGAAAGAAAGAGAAAGAAAGAAAGAAAGAAACATCCCATCTCTCAAACTCGCTTATCTTGAGATTATTCCCAGCGCAGAACATTTACTCCTAAGTCACATCCCGGTGCAGGATAAAGCATGGAGGAGCTACCTAGCTTGGCCAACTCAAGGCTGCCACCTTGTTCATCGTTTCCCCAGCAAACATGGGAGGTAGAGAACGACGCAACTGTCAGAAGTCAACACATGAGAGTAGGAAGCGTGGGACCAGTCCAGAACAAGGCCAGGCTGATTGGCCGGAATGCAAGATTCGGTGCAATCCATGTTGGGGCTCTCCACCCCATCAAACCGGAATCCAGAGGGATCTCCAAATGGGTCAGACCCGATGTGGACAAAGAGGCCGATCTCTGTTCTCTCTAAGGGACACATTTATTCAAATTCAAGCAAAGATGGGTCCTCCCGTAAGGCTGGAAAGGGACCACGTAGAATAGTTGAGGCAGCGTTTAGGGTCTAGGTAGGACAATTGGCCACAGCCACGTGGATGCACCCATTTCCATCAGGGCCACCAGTCTTCCAGCCTGGATCATACTCCAATCAACTCCGGAAGCTCTTTCCCAGCCTAGCAGCTCCGGTTCCCCGCAGATCTTTTTTTGGCTGGAGGATCAGTGGCGGGATTCAGAGAGGCGAACAACCGGTTCTCTGCATGGATGCTGCTTCTGGAAGTCCGTTCTGGGCCTGGGCAAGAAAAGATTTAAGCTACCGGTTCTGGTGCGAGCTGGCTGAATCCCACCACTGTGGAGGATCCCTACTTTTGTTTGGTGAGAAACGCCGAAAGAGCGTTCGATCCCAGTCTGGGCCCCTCTCTCTTTTTCCCACGGTCTTCGACTTTGCACGACCAACCTACAAAGTCTCGGGGCCCAAGCTGCCTTTTTTTTTTTTTTTTTTTTGATAACCAGGAAGGAAAACTGCCTCTTTTTTAAAATTATTTTAAACAGCTGCTTGGGAATCTTAAGTGGGGCTTTTGGGGGGGGGTTAGATCGATCGAGAAGAATGAAGCTGGACAAACGACCTTTTGTGTCCAGGCCTGGCTATGAATTTTTTGGGGGAATTTGCAGGGTAGAAACAGGTCAATCTGATTGCAGATGAAGGGAGCCTAACCTCGTCTTAACAACAGGAACGCAATTTCTGTCCTTCTCGAGAGAGTTTATTATATAGAGCAGTGTTTCTCGACCTTGCTCGCTTTTAAGATGGGTGGACTTCAACTCCCAGAATTCCCCAGCTGGGGAATTCTGGGAGTTGCAAATCCACCCGTCTTAAAACAGCCAAGGTTGAGAAACACTAATAATAAAAGAGATTTTTTCCCAATCTGGTATCCACCTCCAGCAGCATTAGGACTGCAATTCCCAGTGTCCTCGCTGGGGAGTATGGAAATTGCATTCCCAACCCAGCTGAATTGGGGTGGGGGTGGGGAATATGGATTCGGTCCCAAGTGGTTACAAAGGTATCGCGGGAAAACCGCTGCAAGCCGTTGGCTAACCACAGAACGGAGTTCCGAGTTGTAAATATTCATGCCAAACCTTCCTTTATTTGTGCGTGAGAAGAATGCTCTTTTTTTCTTATTTATTCGGTTGTTGCTTTCCAGCCTTTTGCCTCTTCCCCCACCCCACCCAACCCCCTCCAGAAATATATTTATTCCTGCTCTTGGGAATGAAGCTTTCCGATGACGATTAAAGGGTTACACGCAGACTCTTGTCTCCTAACAGATCTGGCCTTCTTTCCAGGGGGGAAACAAAAATGAAAAAAAATTGTGCTGCCACAGTTGGTGGGATTTTGATTTTTAGATGGTTGAATGGCCTACGGTAGGCAAATGAAGGACACAAACACACACACACACACACACATCAAGCCATAAGAGACTGAACATGCCTCAACCTTAGCAATCTGAAGATGTGTGAGCTCCAGGAGTTGAAACCCACCCATCTTCAAACAATGTTATATATGCAGCACAAGGCAGTGAGACGTTTGCAAATCTGTACACTGGAGAAACAAAACAGCCACTTCACAAACATATGGCACAACACAGCAGAACAAACCCATCGGGACGAGATTCAGCAGCCCGTCTGCGTTTGAGGGACCCTCTTTTGAAGACCGCAAAGTCCACAACCTGGACAGAGAGGACCGCTGGTTTGAAAGAGGGGTCAATAGAGGCCATCTACATTAAGATTGAACAGCCCTCTCTCAACAGAGGGGGAGGGATACGACACCACCCATCTCCAGTGTACAACACAATCGGCAGTTCCAAGAAGGTTCCCCACCCGTTTGCGCTGTTCGGGTGACCCCGAGGGCACAGATAAGGCTCCAAAGGGCCTTAATAACTCTCAGAAAGAGTACTAATGATCAGATGACTGCAAGGGAAATAAACCCTTCCATTCTCCACCATTTAGTCAGAACCGAAGAAGCTTCTTGGATGAGAAACGAAACTAAGGAAAGACAAAAGTCCTGTTGCCTCTTACAAAAGCACCTTTGGGGCACACGTCTTCAATTTGCTAAGGTTGAGACACACTGCAGAATGTCACTACTTGCCAGCCACATCACCGGAAGCAGAACAAGGCTAGGCCATAATTTTTCTTCTACTAGAACAGGATACTTCAGCGGGACAGTCCGGGAATGTCCTAAGCCAGGGGTCTTCAAACTTGGCCCTTTTATGACTTGTGGACTTCAACTCCCAGAATTCCTCAGCCAGGCACACGCTGGCTGAGTAATTCTGAGAGTTGAAGTCCACAAGTCATAAAAGGGTCATAGTTCCCTCACGCTGGCTGAGTAATTCTGGGAGTTGAAGTCCACAAGTCACAAAAGGGTCATAGTTCCCTCGCGCTGGCTGAGGAATTCTGGGAGTTGAAGTCCACAAGTCATAAAAGGGTCATAGTTCCCTCGCGCTGGCTGAGTAATTCTGGGAGTTGAAGTCCACAAGTCATAAAAGGGTCATAGTTCCCTCGCGCTGGCTGAGGAATTCTGGGAGTTGAAGTCCACAAGTCATAAAAGGGTCATAGTTCCCTCACGCTGGCTGAGGAATTCTGGGAGTTGAAGTCCACAAGTCATAAAAGGGTCATAGTTCCTTCACACTGGCTGAGGAATTCTGGGAGTTGAAGTCCAGAAGTCATAAAAGGGTCATAGTTCCCTCACGCTGGCTGAGGAATTCTGGGAGTTGGTCCAGAAGTCATAAAAGGGTCATAGTTCCCTCACGCTGGCTGAGGAATTCTGGGAGTTGAAGTCCAGAAGTCATAAAAGGGTCATAGTTCCCTCACGCTGGCTGAGGAATTCTGGGAGTTGAAGTCCACAAGTCATAAAAGGGCCAAGTTTGAAGACCCCCGTCCTAAGCTCTATTGTAAGACCTCTTTTTCCCTACTACTTGAGAGTAAGCTTTTTGAGATCCCAGATCTTGCTTCTGGTGGGCTTCTGGTAAGGGCTTGTACTGACACAAAGCTCAGGTACCACCAGTACCTTAATATCACTGACCTCGTTCCTTTCCATGGAGACCTACAGCCTGATCCTGATCCCTTGTCATTAGAGGAAGGCCAAGCGGTCTTCGGAATGGGGACATCTCGGCCGACGCCCCTGGGGTGGTTTTATTTGGATTTGGTTGGGGAATGGCACGTGACCCCCTCTTTTTTTCCCCAAGCCAAAGGACCATAATCTGGCCATTTGGCTGTCCCTGTCCAGCCCACATGGTTTGCTTTTAGAATTAGAAGAACAGAGTTGGAAGGGACCTTGTGGGTCATCTAGTCCAACCCCCTGTCCAAGCAGGAGACCCTACACCATTTCTGACAGAATGCAGTCTGGTCTCTTCTTGAAAGCCTCCAGTGATGAAGCTCCCACAACTTCTGAAGGCAACTCCTGTTCAATCGGTTGATTGTTCTCACTGTCGGAAAAATTCTCCTTATTTCTAGGTTGAACCTCTCCTTGGTCAGTTTCCATCTGTTGTTCTTTGTCTGGCCTTTGGGTGCTTTGGAAAATAGGTGGACCCCTCCTCTCTGTGACAGCCCCTCAAATATTGGAACGCTGCTATCATGTCACCCCTCGTCCTTCTCTTCATTAAACTAGACATATCCAATTCAAGCAACCATTCCTTGTATGTTTTAGCCTCCAGTTCCCTGATCATCTTCGTTGCTCTTCTCTGCACTCTTTATAGAGTCTCAACATCTGAGTGGAGACCAAAACTGGGTGCAATATTCTAGGTGTGGTCTTACTAAGGTTTTATAGAGTGGTATTAGTACCTCACGCGATCTTGATCGAATCCCTGTTAATGCAACTTTTATTTTAAAGCCAACGGTTATTTTTTCCCCCCAGTGCACTTATGCGTGTGCATCCATGCCTAATGTACCAATCACTTCACTATGAGCCAGCAGTGTGCAGCAGCAGCCAAAAAAGTGGTTTTTGAGGTCTTTTGACAAGTTTCCAGTGTTTGCTTCCAATTTCTGGCAAAAAAAAAAAAGCCCATGGGTAAAATAGATTGACGTAATGACTGCTGCATTTGTTTAATGCTTGCAAACAATCTTGTAAAAATCAGGTGGGTGACCTGCTTAATGACTGTAATGATTGATGACATTAATTCTGGGCTCAATTACAGTTATAAGTCGAGTGTTTTTATCAGTCAGAGGCAGCTGGTGGAAAAATAGCCCTGGCCACCCACTCCAGCAAACAGGATTCAGTTGTTGTTTTTTAAAATTTATGTTTTATGAAGACTTTTTTCCCCATAGAACAGAAGCCAAATCAAAAGAAAAACAGGAAAGAGGAAAAAAAAAGTGCAAGCAATTAAAAAGAGAAAAAACCCCCTTCCAATTTAAGAAACGTAGGAGTGACTTCTTGACCTTTGCAAATTAGTTACGAACTTATTGTAATTTCTCTCTTGAGTCTTTACACAAGTCCCTTCTGCCTCTCATTTAATTCACATTAAATTAATTCATACATTTCAGGGTTGTTGTTTTTTTACACACACACACCCGGCTCCTAAACCTTGCATTCTGTCTAGCTTTCCACCAAAGGCAAGGCATGTTGCAAATATTCCTTTTATGAGAAATAGATTATACACTGTAAAATGATCCCTGGGAGAAACCAGGAAAATAAGAGACTAAAACCGGTTGAATCTGTCTTGGAGCTGATCAATGGCAGGGCAAAACTTTGCATTCCGTTTATTGTTTCCTTCACAACTTCATTTAGCTCAACGTCTCTAGTTTTCCTAAAGCTACCTTGGAACATTGCTATCATGTCAACCTAAGTTCTTTTCACTCAACTAGACATACCCAATTCCAGCAACCGGTCTTTATATATTTGAGCCTCCAGTCCCCTGATCCTCTTTGTTGCTCTTCTCTGCACTCTTTCCAGTCTCAGCATCTTTTTCACATCGTGGCGACCAAAACTGGATGCAGGATTCCAAGCGTGGCCTTACCAAGGCCTTGTAAAGTGGTATTAACACTTCACCTGATCTTAATAATAATAATAAAGTTGGAAGGGACCTTGGAGGTCATTGAGTCCAACCCCCTGCTCAGGCAGGAAACCTTATGCAATTTCGGACAAATGGCTGTCCAGTCTCTTAAAAACTTCCAGTGTTGGAGCATTCACCGCTTCTGGAGGCAGGTTGTTCCACTGGTTAATTGTTCTAACTGTCAGGAAGTTTCTCCTCAGTTCCAGGTTGCTTCTCTCCTTGACTAGTTTCCATCCATTACTTCTTGTCCTGCCCTCAGGCGCCTTGGAGAATAGCTTGACTCCCTCTTCTTTGGGGCAGCCCCCTGAGATTGGAATACTGCTATCATGTCACCCCTAGTCCTTCTTTTCATTAAACTAGACATACCCAATTCCAGCAAACGTTCCTGATATGCTTTAGCCTCCAGTCCCCTAATCATCTTTGTTGCCCTTCTCTGCACTCTTTCTAGAGTCTCAACATCTTTTTTACATCGTGGCGACCAAAACTGGATGCAGTATTCCAAGCGTGGCCTTACAAAAGTGGTATTAACACTTCCCCTGATCTTGATTCGATCCCTCTGTTAATACAGCCTAGGACTGTGTTGGCTTTTTTGGCAGCTGCAGCACACGGCTAGCATGGAGAGCGTCAAGAGAGAGACATGGCATACACTTGATGCACTTTTTTTTTTATTGCTGTAGACCTTTTTCCAAGACTAACATCCGGCACTGGAAGGGACTTCTGAAGTCAAGCCTCAAGTCCAAGCAGCAGCATCAACTGTTAAATAAAATGCACAAAAAGCACAAAAACTGCTCTTCAAACACCACACGGCCAATGGCTTCCAAGGAGAAAGAATTTTCTCAAACGTCGAGTTAGAACAGGGGTCTTCAAACTTGGCCCTTTTATGACTTGTGGACTTCAACTCCCAGAATTCTGGGAGTTGAAGTCCACAAGTCATAAAAGGGCCAAGTTTGAAGACCCTCTTGAGTAAGAAGGACCCGGCGTAATCTTACCTTCAGCCAAATGTTTATGGAGATTCTCCATCATCCAGGTCCTAAGTTGTCCCAAAGCTGCTTTTTCAAGATGCAACTGGACTTTCTTGTTTTTTCTTTGGAGGCATTTCTCTTCTCATCCCAGAAGCTTCTTCAGCTCTGACTGGATGGTAAGGAATGGAAGGATTTATACTCCTTGCAGCCAGCCGGTCATTTGCCTTGTTTATTCATTCATTTGCATTCTTTATTCATTCATTTGCATTCTTCATTCATTCATTTGCCTTCTTTATTCATTCATTTGCATTCTTCATTCATTCATTTGCATTTTTTATTCATTTCCCTTCTTTATTCATTCATTTGCATTCTTCATTCATTCATTTGCATTCTTTATTCATTCATTTGCATCCTTTTAGAGAGTTGTTGAGGCCACTTGGAGGTTTGTCTGTGACCCCAGGATCGCCTGAGTAGTGCAAACGGGTGTGGATAAACCCCTTTGCACTACTACTACAGACAAACCCCCAAGTGGCCTCAACGGCTCTCTAAAAGGAGGCAAAGGACCAGCTGTCTGCAAGGAGCATAAATCCTTCCACCCCACCCCCCCATCCAGTCAGAGCTGAAGAAGCTTCTTGGATGAGAAGGAAAACGTCTTCAAAGAAAAACAAGAAAGTCCAGTTGCCTCTTGAAAAAGCACCTTTGGGAGAAGGATGAAAGGGAAAGAGGAAGAGGAAGAGGAAGAAGGGAAGGAAAGGAGAAGGATAGGAGAGAGAGACAAGAGAAAGAAAAGGAAAGAAAGAAAGTTGGATAGAAGGAAGGAAGGCGGAAGGAAGGAAGGAAGGAAGGAAAGAAAGAGAAAGAGAAAAGAAAGAAAAAGAAAGAAAGAAAAAGGAAAAGAGTCTGCAAGGAGTATAAATCCTTCCATTCCTCACCATCCAGTCAGACCTGAAGAAGCTTCTTGGATGAGAAGCGAAATGTCTTCAAAGCAAAAAAAAAAAAAAAAGTCCAGTTGCCTCGTGAAAAAGCACCTTTGGGGCACAAACACTCGTGTTTTGCAGCTTCAGGATGGTCTCCCTGCCCACCAGCTTTCAGGTGGATCAGTTCACCAGAGAGCCTTGGTGGCCCCAGTCACCAGTCATATTGTCCCCATGTCCCCAGTCTTCCAACCACCACCGTATCCAGCATGTTGGGCCAGATAAATTCTTACAGTTCTGGTAATGGAGGCCCTGCAACCACTGGGCCATCCCAAGAGGAGCTTCCAACTGTCCCCAGAAGAAAGCAATCGGTGCCTAGCTGGGAAGAAAAGTCCATTCCCAGCTACTCTCATCGGGCTCTAGAACAGGGGCTGCCCCAAAGAAGAGGCAGTCAAGCCATTCTCCAAAGCACCTGAAAGCAAAGACAAGAAGCAACGGATGGAAACTGACCAAGGAGAGAAGCAACCTGGAACTAAGGAGAAACTTCCTAAGAACAATTAACCAGTGGAACAACTTGACTCCAGAAGCTGTGAATGCTCCAACACTGGAAGTTTTTAAGAAGAGACTGGATAGCCATTTGTCTGAAATGGTATAGGGTTTCCTGCCTGAGCAGGGGGTTGGACTAAATGACCTCCAAGGTCCCTTCCAACTTTTATTATTATTATTATTATGGTCTTCCCATCATCTGTCCTAGACGAACCTTCTGGAGACCCATCAACAGAAATGGGATGGTTTGTGGATGCTCCAACACTGGAGGGTTTTAGGAAGAGATTGGACAGCCATTTATCCAGAATGGCATAGGGTCTCCTGCTTGAGCAGGGGGTTGGACTAGAAGACCTCCAAGGTCTCTTCCAGCTCTGTTATTCTGCAAGGGTCTCCTGCTTGAGCAGGGGGCTGGACTAGAGGACCTCCAAGGACTCTTCCAGCTCTGTTATTCTGCAAGGGTGTCCTGCTCCCCCCCCCCCACAAAAAACAAGGCGATACAACGCTGGTCCCCAAATGAGTCTCGTCTGAAGAGGTCCCAGAACCTCTGCCTGGTGGGACGTCCATCCCCTTCTCCAGTCCGGAGATGATGGGGACTAGAGGACCTCCAAAGTCCCTTCCAGCTCTGTTATTCTGCAAGGGTCTCCTGCTTGAGCAGGGGGCTGGACTAGAAGACCTCCAAGGTCCTTTCCAACTCTGTTATTCTGCAAGGGTCTCCTGCTTGAGCAGGGGCTGGACTAGAATACCTCCAAGGTCCCTTCCAGCTCTGTTATTCTGGCGTCTCCCCATCTAAGCACCGATTGGAGAAAGGCTACGCACTAACCGCATATGTAATCCTAAAACAAACCAACAAACTAGGGTTTAGCCCTGATTTGGAACTCTGAAAACGTTCGACCTAGATGACTCCCAAAAAAAAAAGGGTGGGGAATATAATCGTCCCCCTCCATCCTCAACAAGAGGCTGAGCATTAAGAGAGGAACAGATGGAAGTGACACCATCCACCAAGTAGGTTGCCATTAACGTTTCGGTCTTCCTAACTCTACTCTTCTCCCCGGGTGTGGATCCTGCACGCCTGGTCTTGAAGCCAAGGTGGTCTTGAAGCTTTGTGGTTCTGCCTACCCTCACCCCCCCACCCCCACGACATCCTCTCCTGCTGAATAGCCGTTGGCCACCATCTTGGTACCAAGCCGACTGCTGCCTCTTCCTCCCAGAGGCCTTTTAGCATCTGTCTCCTCACTAGGGACTGCAACCCCCTTTCCTCCCTCCCTCCAATTTGGGCTGAAGAGAGCTGTACCCTTCTTCCTAAGGACCAGGCCAGCCCACCCCCTATTTTGACAAGCTGGGCCTTTGGTGGACCCCTTTCCCCAGCCGTTCCTCCACAGGGAACGCTTTATAGGGCCTTCCCAAATTCTGCTGAGTAAGATTCGAAGATTCGAATCGGTAAGATTCGAAGCCCTTCGGTTTCAAAGTCCATCCAGCCGAACCTCCAACAACGCCCGGTCAGATATTATATATATATATATATATGGTACGGCATATATATATAGGGTGGCCGTATTGCCTGGTTGGTGATATAGATAGATAGATAGATAGATGGATGGATGGATGGATGGATGGATGGATGGATGGATGGATGGATGGATGGATGGATGGATGGATAGATAGATAGGTAGACAGGTAGATAGATGGATAGATGGATAGATAGATACATGGATGGATGGATAGATAAGATAGATGGATGGATGGATGGATGGATGGATGGATAGATAGATAGATAGATGATAGATAGATAGATAGATAGATAGATAGATAGATAGATAGATAGATAGATAGATAGATAGATAGATAGATAGATAGATAGATAGATAGATAGGGATGGATGTAGGTAGGTAGGTAGATAGATAGATAGATGGATGGATGGATGGATGGATGGATGGATGGATGGATAGATGGATGGATAGATAGATAGATAGATAGATAGATAGATAGATAGATAGATAGATAGATAGATAGATAGATAGATAGATAGATAGATAGATAGATAGATAGATAGATACTCGATAGGTAGGTAGACAGGTAGATAGATAGAGATGGATGGATAGGATGGATGGATGGATGGATGGATGGATGGATGGATGGATGGATAGATAGATAGATAGATAGATAGATAGATAGATAGATAGATAGATAGATAGATAGATAGATAGATAGATAGTTGTTTGGTAACATCCTGTGTGGCTGAGGTGCTGGCTGAGTGCCCATTGTTCTTTTGTACCTGGGTAATGGGCTGTGTGGTAACATTCTGAGCTCTATTGTAGTGATATCCTGAGTCCTGTGCTGCCACATCATGGGAGGTAGGCTGCGTTGTAACATACTGAGCCTTTGCGATGTAACCTCCTGAGTTCTGTGATGTAATGTCCTGAGTAGATGGCTGTGATGTAACATCACGGGCTTTGGTTTGGCTCCACAGGATGTTACCAAACAGGATGTTACCAAGCAACTGACTAATTTGCTTACATCAATTCCATCTTCCAATCAAGATGTAACAACACAGCCAACCAACCCGCTTACAGCAACAAAGCCAACACGCCACACCCCCCCTCCAATATTTATAGAAGGACGGCAGCTCCGATCACGCTTTGCTCGCAGAAACACGAAGCCGAAGACACCAGCCTGAAGATGGCGAGTGGGACCTCGTCGAAACGTCGCCAAGATACACTCAATCCTACACGGGAAAAGACCCGAATACACCAAGACCTGCATACTTGTACCCGTGAAAATCTACGAAAACATATATATATATATATATATATATCACCAACCAGGCAATACGGCCACCCTATCTGGTCTCCACTTATCTGGTCTTAAAAGAGGCAGCCAGCCCATAATGAGGAGAGCTTCATCTTAAGTCGTCAGGAAGTTTAGTGGTGCAGAATTAATTTTTCTCCCAAGGCACATTATTTTTCCCTCCCTCCTTCCCTCCCTTCCCCCCCCCCCAAAGCAAGGCGATACAACGCTGGTCCCCAAATGAGTCTCGTCTGAAGAGGTCCCAGAACCTCTGCCTGGTGGGACATCGATCCCCTTCTCCAGTCCGGAGATGATGGAGCTGGGCAGGAACTGCGGGGGGCTCAGCGGCCCGCTGTGTTGTCCCCCAGCGCGAAGGGGAGGGTCCCGGAGCTGCAGCTTTTGCTGCGCTTGCTCTTCCGCCCCCAGGCCAAGAGACCCCCGGCGGCTTTGCTAGGCAGGGGGGACTTGCGGCTGTTCTCTTTGTTGCTTTTCAGCACAGCAGCCGCCCCGGACGTTGTGGCTGTCGGCTTCTTGTCCAACTTCTGGAGGGTAGAAAAAGAGAATAGAATAATAACTTTGTTATTGCCACTTTAAATGTACATGAATACGTTAAGATGAGATTTTCGTTGCATGCAGTTCTCAGAGGGTAGCCAACGCCAATATACGCTGCAAAAACACGACCAAAATAATAATAATAATAACAACAACATCTGGCAGACTGTGCGATGATTAATAATAATTAACATAATAAATATAATAAACATAATAATAATAAATATATCAGACTAGACTAGACTAAAATAGAATATGGAATGGAAATAGAATAGACTAGACTAGCCTAGACTAGCCTAGAATACAGAATGGAAAGAATAGAATAGACTAGAATAGACTAGAATAGACTAGAATAGAATAGAATAGAAAATAGAATAGAATAGAAAATAGAATAGAATAGAATAGAATAGAATAGAATAGAATAGAATAGAATAGAATAGAATAGAATAGAATAGAATAGATTAGGAGCAGAGCAGAGCTGGAAGGGAGCCTGGAGGTCTTCTAGTCCAGCCCCCTGCTCAAGCAGGAGAATCTATACCATCTCATACAGGTGATTGTCTAGTCTCTTCTTAAAGATCTCCAGTGATGGAGTGCCCACGATTTCTGGTGACAAGCTGTTCCACTGGTTGATTGTCCTCACTGTCAGAAGTTTCTCCTTTATTCCAGGTTGCTTCTCTCTTTGATCAGTTTCCAACTGTTGTTTCTCCTCCTTCCCTCTGGTGCTTTGGTGAACAACCTGACCCCCTCTGCCTTGTGGCAGCCCCCCAAATACTGGAACACTGCCATCATGTCTCCCGTTTCTTCTTTTCTTTAGACTAGCCAAACCCAAGTCCCGCAGCCGTTCTTTGTATGTTTTAGTCTCCAGTTCAGTTGCTCCTCTCTGAACTTTTTCCAAAGTCTCAACATCCTCTTTGTGATATGGTGACCAAAATTGGCTGCAGTATTCCAGGTGTGGCCTCACTAGGGTTTTATAAAGCGGTACTAATACTTCGCGTGTTCTTGATTCTATGCCTCTGTTTATGCAACCCAGGATTGTGTTAGCTTTTTTGGCAGCTGCTGCACACTGCTGGCTCATGGTCAAGTGATCGTCCACTAGACACCAAGGTCCCTCTCACAGTTACTGTTTTTATTAAATAATTAAATATTAAATAATAATGATAATGATAAATATTAAATAATTGGGTATGTCTAGTTTAATGAAGAGAAGGACGAGGGGGGACATGATAGCAGCCTTCCAGTATCTCAGGGGCTGCCCCAAAGAAGAGGGAGTCAAGCTATTCTCCAAAGCGCCTGAAGGCAGGACGAGAAGCAACGGATGGAAACTAACCAAGGAGAGAAGCAACCCAGAACTAAGGAGAAACTTCCTGACGGTTAGAACAATTAACCAGTGGAACAACCTGCCTCCAGAAGCGGTGAATGCTCCAACACTGGAAGTTTTTAACAAGAGACAGGACAGCCATTTGTCCGAAATGGTATAGGGTTTCCTGCCTGAGCAGGGGGTTGGACTAGATGACCTCCAAGGTCCCTTCCAACTTTGTTACTATTATTATTTAAATATTAAATATTATTAATTATTATTATTATTATCTACTGACATGCACACACACACATATGACCCAGAGAAACAACACAGTCTAGTTCGGATGTACACAGATACATGGTAAGAAAAACGAATCTCGCGAGTTTACCAGACAGAGGAAAAAGAAGGCCAGAAGGATCCAGAAGCGGTTTAGTCTTCGCCTTACGACCACAATTGAGCTCCAGATTTCCGTGGCTAAGCGAGACCTTGGTTTAAGGGAGTTTCTGCCCCATTTTACGACTTTTCCCGCTCCACTTCTTAAGGGAATCACTGCCACTTATTAAGTTAGCGACACGGTTCTTAAGTGAATCTGGCTTCCCCATTGAAGGTCGCAAAAGGGGATCCCGGGACACTGCAACCGTCGTAACTACGAACCAGTTGCCAAGCGTCATCCCAATTTTGATCACGTGACCACGGGGGGAATAACGCAACGGTCATAAGGGTGAAAAAAGCCAGAAGTCACTTTTTCCAGCGCCCTTGTTAGCTACATGTCAAAGATGGCGAGCCTTCTTAAGAGACCCCTCCCCTCAAGGTTCCAGAACAATTGGGTTCCACCCTACCCCATCATCCACCGCCCCCGGCCCGCTCCTCCTCGCCTTACCGTACTTTGTCCTTCCGGAGGCAGCAGGGTGATGACCCCCACCTTCACCCCCTCCTCTCCGGCCACCTTCAGCAGCTGCACCACGTCGGCGTGTTTGGACCACCTGCAGTCTTGGCCGTTGATGGAGACAATGTAGTCCCCTTCCTTCAGGCCAGCTTCCTGTCAAGAGAGAGAAGCGGGTGTGATTTGCTGGAGTTGGTTCAGATGGGGGGGAGGGGGGGCAGAGAGGCTGGGGGGGTGGGGGAAGGGGAGGGAGACCTTGGGGAAGGTCATCCAGGAAAGAGCGACAGCAAGATGAACACGCCGCAGGAGGGGCATGGAAAAAGAGGTAGGGTTGGAAACACGTCACCCGAATTAGCTCCATCAAAACAACTTTTTCCCCCCCTGTTGTTTGCCATCTGGCAGCTGGTCTTCTGGACATCCGGCATCACCGGGATCGGTTTACCTCCGGCGGTTCGTGGCTGCCGACAGACTATCCTTCTCGGCCATTAATTTTGCATACTCTCCCTTTGAGCTTCCTCACGGTGGCCGAGGTCACACCCTTCTTTGTTGACTTGGGTGATGAAGTACGTCCTTGTGTCTGTGTCCAGGGACTCAGGTTCCACCTATCTGTTCTCCCAGGCCCCAAAGTTCTTAGAGAGACATCTGTTGTGTAGATGCACGGACACGGCTCCTGTTGGCCGATGACCAACCTAACTGGCCAAGAACCAATTGACTTCGTCGGGTGTTCTTGAGCTTCTACTGAATGTCTCCCAGCATCAGATTTCCACCCTGACCCAAGGCTGCCCCTGTCAGCTGCCTTCTGACCCTCGCTTGTGTGCTTTGACAGTCTGCGTGAACTCTGGGGAGGGTGGGTGGGAGGGAGAACGCTTGGGGGAAAGCGAAAGTAACTGCTGTATCTCCCCGAGATGCTGCTTCAAGGTCACCCGGCTGGGAGAAGAAAGCAGCTGCATACCAGCCTACGCTTGAAGTCCTGAAAGCATCTTGCTTCAACCTGATTCGTCGTATGGAGGGGTCAGTGATGGGAGGCAATTAAGAGGGATTTTGGGGGGCAATTCTCAGTTCTGGCTACGCGTTACTGCGATGCACTTGGCTTCTAATAACACTATACCAGTGATGGCGAACCTTTTAGAGACCGAGTGCACAAACTGCAACCCAAAACCCACTTATTTATTGCAAAGTGCCAGGGCCGCATCAGCATTGTGGTGCTCTCAGGGAGAGCGGGGGGGGGGGGGCGTGGCCCACTGGGTGAGCATGGCCATTGGGTGGGCATAGCTGTGGTGGTCACAGCTGCGGTGGTCACATCACACTGGGTGGGTGTGGCTGGGGTGGGTGGGCTAGGACCAGTCCCTCACCATCTCTGGGGCATCCCCAGGGGGCTAACACCGCTTGCTCGCTCACTTCCTGCCCCATCGCTTCCAAACGCCACGTGCTCGCTACTCTGGTGAACTCTGCTGGGGCAACGGCGTGCGTGCCCACAGAGAGGGCTCTGAGTGCTGCCTCTGGCACACGTGCCATAGGTTCGCCACCACTGCACTATACGGTCCTCGACAAATGGAGCCAAGGGCTGGCAGGTCTGACAGCCCCTCCAAAACACACAGGGAATAACCTATAAGCTTTCCAAAGCAACCTGGGACCCCACCTTGGCCGTTATAGGACCGGGCAACTCACCGCCGCGCACCCACCAGCGATGATCCCGGCGACCAGGACTGGAGAGTCGCCTCGGAGGGTGAATCCAAAGCCGTTTGCTCCGCGGACCAAGTGCACCGTCCGTGTGGGATGCCACTTATTTTTGGCAGAGAAAATGGACAGGGGCCCCTGGCGGGAAAAAAAACAGAGGATGGTGCACTAGGGGACAGAGAGAGATGGGGCTGGGCTGAGCAACCAGGATGAAGTTGTTCAGACATTACACTAGTTAACAGAAGGGAATATTTGTAGCTCAGGACTGAACTTGGTGCTCTCTGAGCTGGGCTGTTTTCTTGCAGACGTTTCATGACCCAATTAGGGGACATCATCAGTGCTAGAAGAATGTGGGGTTTGCAGAGAAGAGGAGGAGGAGGAGGAGGAGGACGATTGTGTGGTCCTTGGTGCTCTCTGAACTTGGTTGTTTTCTTCCAGACGTTTCATGACCCAATTAGTGAACATTATCAGTGCTAGAAGGGAGTGGGCTTTGCTCTCTAGAGATTAGAGATCTAAAGATTAATATCAAGACTAGACCAACTAATAAACAACAACAGCTTAATCAAGGAACCACCAAGAACCCTCCCACCGACAGTGACAGGGAAAACCACTAATGTATAAAATAAGAACAACCCTCACTCCCTTCTAGCACTGATGATGTTACCTAGTTGGGTCATGAAATGTCTGCAAGAAAACAGCCAAGCTCAGAGAGCACCAGGGACCCCACTATCCTCCTCTTCCTCCCTCCCTCCTTTTTCTTTCTCTTTCTCCTCCAGTCCAAACACCCACTCCCTTCTAGCACTGATGATGTTACCTAGTTGGGTCATGAAAGGTCTGCAAGAAAACCACCCAGCTCAGAGAGCACCAAGGATCCCACACTCCTCCTCTTCCTCCTTCTATCTTTCCCTCCTCCTCTCCACAAACCCCACTGCCTTCTAGCACTGATGATGTTACCTAGTTGGGTCATGAAAGGTCTGCAAGAAAACAACCAAGCTCAGAGAACACCCAGGAGTCCACATTACACTTGTCACTCTGATCACTCTTCCCCATTAACTAACACTCACAGAAAGATGCTCTTCCAAGGCCTTCTGAATCAATGTGGTCCAGAGCCTCTGATAAGACTGTTCTCCACAAGTAACTTCATCTCCTTTGGATTTCTCCAAGTTCATGGCTACTCCTGCTTAACTGGGTAGTAAATTTTGAAGCTTGGTTACAACTTGGGCAGTGGGAAACAGCCAAGGAGAAGATCATTCTTCTTTTGAGAGGATACCAAAACCTCATCTACTTTGGTGATGGGACACAAGGAGGTATGACCTAGACCAGGGGTAGGCAACCTTGGCCCTTTTATGACTTCAACTCCCAGAATTCCTGAGCCAGCATGGCTCAGCTTGGAAACCTCTCCCTTTCCCCTCAGCACGGCTGGCTCAGGAATTCTGGGAGTTGAAGTCCACAAGTCATCAAAGAGCCAAGGTTGCCTACCCCTGACCTAGACAAAATTATTCTACTTGTCCAAGCTGAGAAAAGTGGAACGGAAAGATAATGCGTTGGTTGAATGGAAAAATCTTTGGAAGAGCTACCTATTACCCCTGACAAAGTTGAGGGAAGGATGGACAGAGTCAAGGAGATGATGAAACATCTGTCCTTGGAACAGCTATGAATGATTGCTGGAGACAAGGTGCGACGGTGAACGTCGGTTCTTGCAATCTCCTGGACTTAGAATGGACTTGACGGCAACTAAATCTATCAGGAAGCTCCGATTTTTACTCCATCAGCTTGTGTCCATCCACTTTCCCGGGACAAAGCGGGAGAAGCATGCATTGATATGCACAAGTGTACACTGGAAATCACAACACACAGGATTTTTTGGCTCCGGTTCTTTGAAGAACCATCCGCTCAACACGGTCCTCTCGCAGGAGGTATCAAACTTACCAGCCTATGAAAGATGTCTGTGACTTTCACCTTGGAGAAATTGGGAGATTTGATTTCGGGTCTCTGGTGTGTTTTGGCTAGAAAAACACAAGAAGAGGGGGAAATGTTACAACTTGGGAACTTGGTTTCTCCCATACTTTAGTTCACCCTGAAGATGGACCTAAAACCACAAAAGTGTGTTTTCTATGCATCTAAATACAGAACTTGACCCTCGGGCAAGTTCCTAGTCCTTCAGCCTAGAACAGGGGTAGGCAACCTTGGCTCTTTTATGACTTGTGGACTTCAACTCCCAGAATTCCTGAGCCAGCATGGCTCAGCTTGGAAACCTCTCCCTTTCCCCTTAGCATGGCTGGCTCAGGAATTCTGGGAGTTGAAGTCCACGAGTCATAAAAGAGCCAAGGTTGCCTACCCCTGGCCTAGAACAACCTAGAACATTTCAGAACGTCTGAAAAAGAGCTGGGATGAGGCTTAGAATTTCGGAAGCCCTGAAGGAAGAGTTGAAGATAATTCAGCGAGCATAATCAGTCCTTTGATCCTTCACGAAACACCAAAGCAAGATGTCAATGGAGGTCATGGTTGAACCCAACCTTGTTGCGTTGTCTGCTCCAAAAGCTGTTGTTACATGAAAACGTAATGTCTGTCACTTAGGGGTCCTGCTGGACTCATGGTTACTATCGGAAGGGCAGGTGGAAGCTGTGGCCACGGGGTCTTCACCCTGTTTTGGTCAACATGTTAGCCCCCACCCATCTGGACATGGTGACCCTCATTCCTGTCCTTATCACAGGGTAGATTACTGCAATGTATGGCAAGTGGCGCCACCCTTGAAGATTGATCAGAAACTGGAATTGGAGCCAAATGGAGCTACTTGCATGCTAAGAGGCCACAACTGTTACAGCTACCTGGCATCTATGTTGTGGGTGTTGCATTACATGAGATTTCCAGGCACAATTCCAAGTATTAATTTAACCTTTCAAGCCCTGCCTGGCTTTGCTTTTAGATATTAGATCTTAGATATTGGATACGACTTTGTCTAGTGAAAAGAAGGATTAGGAGTGACACGATAGCCGTCTTCCAACATTTGAGGGGCTGCCACAAAGAAGAGGTGTGTGTGTGTGTGTCAACCTATTTTCCAAAGCACCTGAAGGCAAGACAAGAAATAATGGATGGAAACTCATCAAGGAGAGAAGCCACCTGGAGAAGCTTCCTAACAGTGAGAACAATGAACCGGTGGAACAGCTTGCCTCCAGAAGTTGTGGGTGCTCCATCAAGGGAATTTTTTTAACAAGAGATTGGACAGCCATTTATCTGAGTTGGTATAGGGCGGGGTAGGCAACGTTGGCTCTTTTATGACTCGTGGACTTCAACTCCCAGAATTCCTGAGCCAGCATGGCTCAGCTTGGAAGCCTCTCCCTTTCCCCTCAGCACGGCTGGCTCAGGAATTCTGGGAGTTGAAGTCCACGAGTCATAAAAGAGCCAAAGTTGCCTACCCCTGGTATAGGGTCTCCTGTGTGAACTGGGGGTTGGACTAGAAGACCTCCAATGTCCCTTCCAACTCTTGTTATTCTGTTATTATTCCAATTTTACCCCTTTTTGAGCCAAAAGGATTATTCATTTGAGGCTTAGGGACAGCAAAGGCCAAATTTCTCTTAAGTTCACCAAAAGAACAAAAACTAAAAAAAAACAAAAACCAGTTGCAGGAATTGGGTAGGTCTAGTCTAGAGAAAAGAAGGATTAGGGGTGACATGACAGCAGTCTTCCAGTATTTGAGGGGCTGCCCCAAAGAAGAGGGAGTCTAGCTATTCTCCAAAGCGCCTGAAGGCAGGACAAGAAGCAACGGATGGGAACTAACCAAGGAGAGAAGCGACCTGGAATTAAGGAGGAATTTCCTGACGGTCAGAACAATTAACCAGTGGAACAACCTGCCTCCAGAAGTGGTGAATGCTCCAACACTGGAAGTTTTTAAGAAGAGATTGGACAGCCATTCGTCTGAAATGGTATAGGGTTTCCTGCCTGAGCAGGGGGTTGGACTAGAAGACCTCCAAGGTCCCTTCCAACTCTGTTATTCTATATTCTGTTTTGAGATTGGCACTGGCTGCCACCTGACGGTTCGCAAGCTCTTGGGAGACAAAGCTCAATCCATATCCTCTTGTCCACTTACCGTCATGGTTCCGACAGACGGAGACGTATAAAGCAGAACTCCGAGGCTTGCGAATCCCTCAAAGAACATGTTTATTAGTTACAAAGTACCGGCACAGTCAAGAGTGAAACCATGTCTGGAGACGCAGGTAACATTTCCCCAACACAACGTTAAAAATCCCACCCATAAAACTATGCAAGCAACCACCTTCCCCAATGCAATCATTTGACAGGCTTTTTTTCTTACAACACTCAGTCTGCAGGCTCGGGAGCAACCGATGACCTTGGTTCCCACGGGACAAAAGATTATTACGACTAGCAAAGCATCCGGGCAGCCCCCTCCCTCTTTTCTATGTGGCGACCCAGAACGAGCAAGAAAATGGCTGCCGCCACGCTCAGTGGCAGCGTTGACACTCACGATGAATGTCGGGGGCTTCTGCCGTTTCGAAGAAATCTTCCTCGTGGTCAATTTCGGAATATCTGCTGAGGGAACGTTTGTGGGCCAGCGAGAGGACCTCCTGCAGGATATCCATCTTCCTCAGGATTTTGCACAAACTATGGATCCTCATGGCCTCCTCATGCTTGATGATGGCTTTCTTGAGGTGTGCTTTACCTGTAAAAACACAACACATGTCCGCCTTGGAGAACTAGAACCCACAGCCCCAACACCAGCCTTGTGTGTTGGCCACCAGTTGGTCACACCTGGAATACTACATCCAGTTTTGGTCACCACACTACCAAAAAAAAAAGATGTTGAGACTTTGGAAAAAGTACAAAAGAAGAGCAACTAAGATGATTAAAGGCCTGGAGACTAAAAGATATGAAGAACAGTTGCAGGATTTGGGTATGGCCAGTCTAGAGAAAAGAAGGACCAGGGGGGACAGGATAGCAGTATTCCAGTATTTGAGGGAGCTGCCCCAAAGAAGAGGGGGTCAAATTATTCTCCAAAGCACCTGAGGGCAGGAGAAGAAACAATGGATGGAAACTAATCAAGGAGAGAAGCAACCTGGAATTAAGGAGAAACTTCCTAACAGTGAGGACAATCACTGGAGGTTTTTAAGAAGAGATTGGAGAGCCATTTATCAGAAATAGTATAGCGTCTCCTGCTTGAGCAGGGGGTTGGACTAGAAGACCTCCAAGGTCCCTTCCAGCTCTATTCTGATTCTGATCCGTCTCATAAACACCTCAGTGCACAAGAAACCTCAAACCTGCTCCATCCCTCAACACAACGGAGAAATTGCCCTAGCGAAACTATCCTCTAAATTTCACCAGTGGGCTAAAAAAACCGGTATTCTTACCCCAAATTTAAATAGAATCGTGCAAGTAGATGGAACCGACTTAATTTTTTTAAAAATGGAAGTAGTTCTACCAGAAGCAGCTCTACAATTCGCACCAACAAAAAAATTGTTGACTCTTACGGAAGCAAGTCTACATTCTTCCCAGAAGTGGGATGGGAATGTTGGCCCTTCCAGAACCCGCGACAAACGAATGTCACAATACAAAAGTTCTGGCGGTTGGCTAGGAGACAGAGGTCTAAATCAGGGCTCCTCAACCGTGGCAACCTGAAGACTTGTGGACTTCAACTCCCAGAATTCCTCAGCCAGGCTGAGGAATTCTGGGAGTTGAAGTCCACAAGTCTTCAAGTTGCCGAGGTTGAGGACCCCTGGTCTAAATAACAGAAGGACAGAAGAACAGAGTTGGAAGGGACTTTGGGGTTGACGACTATCTGTACAGGTCAAGTACTGCTGGAATTTTGATCAGGCGACCCTGGGGATGTTGTGAGGGTGGTAAGTTGTAAGTCGCTTTTTTCAGTGCCGTGCTAATTTTGGTCACTGAATGAGCAGTTGAGGATTCCTGGACACTACTTGCAGTCAAGGAGGCATCCCTGCTCTTGTTTGACTTCTCGCCTTCATTTCTGCACCCAGGAGGATTTTTTTTGGGGGGGGGGAAGAGAAAGTGTCACTCACCCAGTCGCCGGCGGGCTTCCTGGTCTTGCAAAAGGAAGGAAGGAGCCGGTCCTTCCGGCGTGGAGACGTGAAACTGGAGGAATGCTTTTTCATGCTCAGGAAAAGGCCCCTCCGACGTGGCTGCAGAAACAAAGAGAAGGTTGCTTGGAAGAAGGGATGGAGAGATGCTGGAGTTTTCTTGGTTTAGACCAGGGGTGGCGAACGAGGGCCCCGTTTAGGACTTGTGGACTTCCAACTCCCAGAATTCCTCAGCCGGCAAGATGGATTAGAACTGGGGTGGGGAACGAGGGCCCCCTTTAGGACTTGTGGACTTCAACTCCCAGAATTCCTCAGCCGGCAAGATGGATTAGAACTGGGGTGGGGAACGAGGGCCCCCTTTATGACTTGTGGACTTCAACTCCCAGATGTCTATGGAGCTTCTCAATCATCCAGGTCGTAGTTATCTCAAAGATGCTTTTTTTTCACGAGGCAACTGGACTTTCTTGCTTTTCTTTGAAGACTTTTCACTCCTCGTCCCAGAAGCTTCTTCAGCTCTGACTGGACGGTGGGGGAATGGAAGGATTTATACTCCTTGCAGACAGCTGGTCATTTGCATCCTTTTAGAGAGTCGTTGAGGCCACTTGGAGGTTTATCAAAGCCCACATTCTGGACAGAGAGGACCGCTGGTTTGAAAGAGGGGTCCAAGAGGCCATCTGTCTCCAAATTGAACACCCCTCCTTCAACAGAATCTCCCGTCTACCACACAGTCCTTTCAGCAGTTCCAAGAAGGCTCCACACCCATTTGCACCACTCAGGTGACCCTGAGGACACAGGTAAACCTCCAAGTGGCCTCAACGACTCTCTAAAAGGATGCAAATGACCAGCTGTCTGCATGGAGTATAAATCCTTCCATTCCCCACTATCCAGGCAGAGCTGAAGAAGCTTCTTGGATGAGAAGCGAAATGTCTTCAAAGAAAAACAAGAAAGTCCAGTTGCCTCCTGAAAAAAGCACCTTTGGGATTCAAATCCCAGAATTTCTGGCTCAAGAATTCTGGGAGTTGAAGTCCAGAAGTCATCAAGGGGCCATCATTCCCCACCTCTGTTTTAGGAGATGGGCCCTACCTTGACCAGCGTAGAAGCCAACCAAATAAATGTGAAATCTCTTCTTTCAGATCAGAAATGGGGTGAAAGGACCATGGATCCCGTTGCCTTAGCGACTGGACAACTGTGGCCTGTGGACTTCAACTCCCAGGATTCCTGGCTCAGGAATTCTGGGAGTTGAAGTCCAGAAGTCATCAAGGGTCCATCGTTCTCCACCTCTGGCTTAGACGCTCAGGGATCACATCTCCGAGGGGAAGGGGGAGGGGTCCAGAAAAGGAGGGGGGTTACCCCAACTTTCATTTAAACTTCAGGAGAGGAATAAAGCAAGGTAGTGCAGCTCTCCTAGCAAATTCAGAGCAGGCCATTCAAAACAAAGGTTGCCAGCGAGGAAGGAAGCTGTGCAAATTATATATATAAAAAAATCTGTTTAAAACACGCTCAACTTGTCTGACAGTCTTGGACTGAGAAGATCCTGAAGATGATGGGAAGAGAGAGAGAGATCCAGCATCTCCAGGATTAAATCTCGCCTTATCCTTGTTTGCCAGCTAAAGCCTCATTTGCTTAGCGAAGGATGAAGCTTAGGATCAGGGCCGCCCTAAGCAACTGAGGCAGGGGAGGAGCTATTTACAAAGCCAGCAGGGAAGTTAAGTAGAGCTGATATTTCATTAAAGGGTGGTGAACATCTGGATGCATCCCCCCCCCCCTTCCAACAGCACCAGATTTATCTTCCGAAGGACTCTGGAAAGATACACCAGGCCAGGGGTAGGCAACCTGGGCTCTTTTATGACTCGTGGACTTCAACTCCCAGAATTCCTGAGCCAGCCATGCTGAGGGGAAAGGGAGAGGTTTCCAAGCTGAGCCATGCTGGCCCAGGAATTCTGGGAGTTGAAGTCCACCAGTCATGAGGGGGCCACAGTTCCCCCATGGTGGCTCAGGAATTCTGGGAGTTGAAGTCCACCAGTCATGAGGGGGCCATAGTTCCCCCATGCTGGCTCAGGAATTCTGGGAGTTGTAGTCCACCAGTCATGAGGGGGCCACAGTTCCCCCATGCTGGCTCAGGAATTCTGGGAGTTGAAGTCCGCCAGTCATGAGGGGGCCACAGTTCCCCCATGGTGGCTCAGGAATTCTGGGAGTTGAAGTCCGCCAGTCATGAGGGGGCCACAGTTCCCCCATGGTGGCTCAGGAATTCTGGGAGTTGAAGTCCACCAGTCATGAGGGGGCCATAGTTTCCCCATGCTGGCTCAGGAATTCTGGGAGTTGAAGTCCATGAGTCATAAAAGAGCCAAGGTTGCCTAGCCCTGCACCAGGCTGACCCACTCAAATTCCTTCCTAAATGTTGCTTCTAAATCCTTTAAGAGGGAGGGAGGGAGGGAGGGAGGGAGGAAGATGAAAAGAGGAAGGAAGGAAGGAAAGAAAGAAAGAAAGATAAGTAAGTAAGGGAGAGAGGGAGGAAGGAAGGAAAATGAGAAGGGAAGGAGAAAGGAAGGGGAAGGAAGATGAGAAGAGAAAGGGAGGAAGGAAGGAGGAAGATGAGAAGGGGGAGGAAGGCAGGCAGAAAGGAAGGAAGGTGAGAAGGAGAAGGGAAGGAGGAGAGAAAAGGGAGGGAGAAAGGAAGGAGGGAGGGAGTGAAAATGGAAAGAAGGAAGGAAAAAAAAGGGAGGGAAGAGAGAGGAAGGGAGGGAGGGAGGAAGGAAAAAAGGAAAAAAGGAAAAAACCGGACGCCCTACAGCTCAGATCTGTTTTCTCCCTACGTAACGGAGTCCCCTGCCTCCTCCTCCTCCGACGGTCCTTTGTGGAAACAAGAGGAGCTCTTGACCAAGGTGGTTACTCACCTGGGCAGTCGCAAAGTGCCACCGCGGCGTAATAGTGGGAGAGGGCCTTGAAGTGTTCGGCCTTGACGTGCACCATGGAGGTCCAGGAGAAGGGCACGTAGTCTTTGACCTGGGGCTGGTCCATGGTCTGGTGCACCAAGGAGTAGACCTCTTCCACCTGGGGAGGCAAAGGTGGTGGTGGGGGGGTGAGATGACGACGGGAAGCCCAAGGAGGCCAGAAAGAGGCCATCACCCTCCCTTGAGGGCCACCAGAAGCACATCTGGCTGGGCTTCCACGGCCGGTGCAGGGCTTGCAATGGTGGTGAATATCTGCAGCTGGGGTGAAGGAGCAGGGTGGAGGGTGGGTCCCCTCAGGTGAGGGTCGCCGGGAGGTGAAGTGATGGCTGGGGAGGGGGGGTTGTGTGGGTCGGCACTCCGCCAGCAATTCCATCCACAGACCCATCGACCTACAACCAGCCTACGAACTCCACAGAATTCGAATCAACCACACGGCCAACCAGCGACAGCACCGGCCCTCAACCATCCCGCGCAATCCCCCCTCCCACCAGCACTTCACCTGCCAAGGAGCCTTACCTGACGTGACCTCCCCATCACAAGACCCATCGCCTCACCTGATGTGACCCACACCTGACCCATCAGAAGACCCTCACCTGTGATCCTCACCTGACCCATCACTAGATCTTCACCTGACATGACCCACATGAGCCATCACAAGACGCATCACTAGACCCTCACCTATGACCCACACCTGACCCCTCACTAGACCCTCACCTGACGTGACCCATCACAAGACCCTCACCTATGACCCACACCTGACCCCTCACTAGACCTTCACCTGACGTGACCCTCACCTGACCCATCAGAAGATTGACCTGACGTGACCCATCACAAGACCCTCACCTATGACCCACACCTGACCCCTCACTAGACCCTCACCTGACGTGACCCTCACCTGACCCATAACTCTGACCTGACGTGACCCATCACAAGACCCTCACCTATGACCCACACCTGACCCCTCACTAGACCCTCACCTGACGTGACCCTCACCTGACCCATCAGAAGACTCTGACCTGACGTGACCCATCACAAGACCCTCACCTATGACCCACACCTGACCCCTCACTAGACCCTCACCTGACGTGACCCTCACCTGACCCATCAGAAGACTCTGACCTGATGTGACCCATCACAAGACGCTCAGCTGATATGACTCTCACCTGACCCATCAGAAGACCCTCACCTGTGACCCTCACTGACCCATCATTAGACTCTGACCTGACGTGATCCATCACTAGACCCTCACCTAACGTGACCCACACCTGACCCATCACAAGACCTTCACCTGTGACCCACACCTGACCCATCACTAGACCCTCACCTGACATGACCCACACCTGACCCATCACTAGACCCTCACCTGACATGACCTCCCCATCCCCAGACTTACTCACCATCCCTGAAGCCCTTAGAAGCAGGAGAACCCCAACACCGACATCCCCTGAACTCGGCTGAAGAGGTTTCCCAGCCTGTTCAGCGCCACGTTCAGAAACCAGCCCACCAGCTCGGAGAGCGAGCCTCCCCCCTCCTTGCGCAGGGTCCCCTCTGGCGGGACCCCGATGCCTCCACTCCCCCTGGCGCCGGGATGCCCTACCCGGGAGGCTTCCTGGGCCAGCTGCAGGCAGGTGAGGAAGTCCCTCTGGGCCCCGAGCAGCAGCACCTTCTCGAAGACGCACTCCTGCACCTGGGCGATCATCAGCCAGACCAGCATGTTGAGGGAGGGGCTGCTCATGTCGAGGCTGGGGGCGTTGGAGAAGTTCTCCTTCAGGTAGTTGAAGGCGCCTGCCGAAGGAGCAAGAGGGCGGGCCTGAGATCAAGCACAGGGAAGTCCTCGACTTACATCCACCGCTGGAGCCCAAAATTTCCTTTGCTAAGCCAGGCGGTTCTTAAGCGAGTTTTCGCCCCATTTTTATGCCTTTTCTTGCCACAGTTGTTAAGCGAAACCACTTCGGTGGTTCAGTTAGTAACCTGGTGGTTGAGTGGCTTCCCCATTGAAGGTCGCAAAAGGGGGTCAGCTGACTCGCCCGGGACACTGCGACCGTCATAAATACGAGCCAGTCGCCAAGTGGGGATGCGGCAAAAGTCGTACGTGCGGGAAAAAAACGGTCGTAAGTTACATTTTTCAGAGCTGTTGTAACTTTGAAGAGTTGCTAAACGAACGGTCGTTAAGTCAA
This sequence comes from Azemiops feae, assembly GCA_023970755.1. Taxonomy (NCBI): domain Eukaryota; kingdom Metazoa; phylum Chordata; class Lepidosauria; order Squamata; family Viperidae; genus Azemiops; species Azemiops feae. The sequence goes on along the minus strand of JALGBA010002753.1, from coordinate 13,529 downwards.
GGACTACCTGGAATGGCCCCACCTCTAGCCCCGTCGAAGCAAGAGCCGATACTATCGAACTCAATAGGATTGAGTCTTGAGTAGCCCAGCCAAGGAGGGCTGTCGAGTTGGCGCGTGATTGGTTTTACGGGTTTAGTAGTCGCCATGTTTAAGGAGGTCTAACTCGCCACCAAGTCTCTGCAGCCAGAGGGCAGGCAAATTTTGGGGAAAGGGTCTTAAATTGGGAATAAGGAAGTTTATAAGGGAAGGGAGGAAGGGAGGAAGGGAGGAAGGGAGGAAGGGAGGAAGGGAGGAAGGGAGGAAGGAAGGAAGGAAGGAAGGAAGGAAGGAAGGAAGGAAGGAAGGAAGGAAGGAAATGCTAGAATAGCCGCCGTACCAGAGGCCTTCTGGAAGGCTTCGATGGCGCAGTCCACACCCTGCAGGGTGGTGCGGTCCTGGCGGGCTGCGATCTGGGTGTGCAGGGCTGCGATGTTGAAAAGCACGCTGCCTTTCTCGAAAGCCAGGGCCCGCTGGTGGGAAGGCACCCCGGTCAGCGAATCGTACCTGCAAAGGGTTAAGAGCAGAGCGGTGAGACGGCACGGCGCTGGGGAGACGACAAGGGGGCTCCAGAGGCTCCGATCGGCTTCCGGCTAGATCACAGTTTTTAGGGAAAGGGTCCAATAAAAGGGAATATTTGTAGCTGGGGGTTGAACTGGGCGGGACACTGGTGCTCGCTAGATGAGCTGGGCGGTTTCCTTGCAGACGTTTCGTGAGCCAGCTAGGGAACATCATCAGTGCTAGAAGGGAGTTGGGTTTGCGGGGAGGAGGAGGAGGAGGAGGAGGAGGAGGAGGAGGAAGAAAGGACTGTGGGGTCTTTGGTGCTCTCTGAGTTTGGAGGTTTCCTTGCAGACGTTTCATGACCCAACTAGGCAACATCATCAGTGCTAGAAGGGTGTGGGAGGAGGAGGAAGCCTGTGGGGTCCTTGCTGCTCTCTGAGCTTGGTGGGTTTCCTGGCAGACGTTTCATGACCCAACTAGGTAACACTGTCAGTGCTGGAAGGTGTAAACTCCTCTCCTTTTTAGCACTGATGATGTTCCCTAGTCGGGTCATGAAACATCTGCAAGGAAACCACCCAGCTCAGAGAACATAAAGGACCCCACAATCCTCATCCTCTTCCTCCTCCTTCCTCCAAACCCCTCTCCCTTCTAGCACTGATGATGTTGCCTAGTTGGGTCATGAAACATCTGCAAGAAAACCAGGAAGCTCAGAGAGCACCAAAGACCCCACAGTCCTCCTCCTCCTCCTCTCAACAAACCCTACTCCCTTCTACCATTGATGATGTTCCCTAGCTGGGTCACGAAACGTCTGCAAGGAAACCACCCAGCTCAGAAGGCACCAAGGACCCCGCTGTTCAACCCCGAGCTACAATGATTCTCTTCCGTTGATTCTCTACTACACCAGGTTGAAAAGGCCCACTGACCAATGGAAGAAAAGTCCCAGGTTGTTATTGGGCGAGAAGAAGCGGTTGTCGAGGAAGTGGAGCTGGCTGTAATAGTCCATCAGCAGTTCAAGTCCCGCCTTGTTCCGGCTGGGTGCCCGCATGGCCTATTGGGGACACAAGATGGGAGAAAGCAAAGAGCCATGAACAACAAAGAGTTGGAAGGGGCCTTGGAGGTCCTCTAGTCCAACCCCCTGCTCAAGCAGGAGACCCTTGCAGAATAACAGAGTTGGAAGGGACCTTGGAGGTCCTCTAGTCCAACCCCCTGCTCAAGCAGGAGACCCTTGCAGAATAACAGAGTTGGAAGGGACCTTGGAGGTCCTCTAGTCCAACCCCGTTCAGGCAGGAGACCCTATACCGTTTCAGACAGATGGTTATCCAGTCTCTTCTTAAAAACCTCCCCTGTTGGGGCACCTGCCCCAGGTTGCATTCCAAAGAACACGCCTTATCTCGGCGCATTACACCAGGGACCGTCTGAATGTGCGGCAGGCAGATGAGAATTCCAGATTCAACCTCTTGCTCAAATGAGAGGCAATTCTCAATTTACAACCACAATTGGGATTTATAATGCTAAACCACTTAGCGGCTGCTAAGTGAACGGCACCCCCTTTGACCATCCTTTTTGGACACAGTTCAGGAAATTGCTGTCATCCTTAAGTGACTCAGGCTGCCGTTAAGTGAATCCAGCTTTCCCCACTGACTTTGCTTGTCAGGTGGACACAAATGGTGATTACATGACCTGGGCAAACGACAACTGGAAGATTTCAAGAAGAGATTGGACAGCCATTTGTCTGAAGTGGTATAAGGTTTCCTGCCTGAGCAGGGGATTGGACTAGAAGACCTCCAAGGTCCCTTCCAACTTTATTATTATTATGTTGTTGTTGTTGACAGCCATTTGCCTGAAATGGTATAAGGTTTCCTGCCTGAGCAGGGGGTTGGACTAGAAGACCTCCACGGTCCCTTCCAACTTTATTATTATTATTATTGTTGTTGTTGATGACAGCCATTTGTCTGAAATGGTATAAGGTTTCCTGCCTGAGCAGGGGTTGGACTAGAAGACCTCCAAGGTCCCTTCCAACTTTATTATTATTATTATTATTATTGTTGTTGTTGTTGATGATGATGATGACAGCCATTTGTCTGAAATGGTATAAGGTTTCCTGCCTGAGCAGGGGTTGGACTAGAAGACCTCCAAGGTCCCTTCCAACTTTATTATTATTATTATTATTATTGTTGTTGTTGTTGTTGATGATGATGACAGCCATTTGTCTGAAATGGTATAAGGTTTCCTGCCTGAGCAGGGGGTTGGACTAGAAGACCTCCACGGTCCCTTCCAACTTTATTATTATTATCTTGTGGTGGTTGACAGCCATTTGCCTGAAATGGTATAAGGTTTCCTGCCTGAGCAGGGGGTTGGACTAGAAGACCTCCACGGTCCCTTCCAACTTTATTATTATTATTGTTGTTGTTGTTGTTGATGACAGCCATTTGTCTGAAATGGTATAAGGTTTCCTGCCTGAGCAGGGGTTGGACTAGAAGACCTCCAAGGTCCCTTCCAACTTTATTATTATTATTATTATTATTATTATTATTATTGTTGTTGTTGTTGTTGATGATGATGATGACAGCCATTTGTCTGAAATGGTATAAGGTTTCCTGCCTGAGCAGGGGTTGGACTAGAAGACCTCCAAGGTCCCTTCCAACTTTATTATTATTATTATTATTATTATTGTTGTTGTTGATGATGATGACAGCCATTTGTCTGAAATAATAATAATAATAATAATAATAAAGTTGGAAGGGACCTTGGAGGTCATCGAGTCCAACCCCCTGCTCAGGCAGGAAACCCTATACCATTTCAGACAAATGGCTGTCCAGGTCTCTTCTTAAAACTTCCAGTGTTGGAGCATTCACCGCTTCTGGAGGCGGTTGTTCCACTGGTTAATTGTTCTAACTGTCAGGAAGTTTCTCCTCAGTTCCAGGTTGCTTCTTTCCTTGACTAGTTTCCATCCCATTACTTCTTGTCCTGCCCTCAGGCGCCTTGGAGAATAGCTTGACTCCCTCTTCTTTGTGCAACCCCTGAGATATTGGAATACTGCTATCATATCACCCCTAGTCCTTCTTTTCATTAAACTAGACATACCCAATTCCAGCAAACGTTCCTGATATGCTTTAGCCTCCAGTCCCCTCATCTTTGTTGCCCTTCTCTGCACCTTTCTAGAATCTCAACATCTTTTTTACATCGTGGTGACCAACTAGATGCAGTATTCCAAGTGTGGCCTTACCAAAGGCCTTGTAAAGTGTATTAACACTTCACGTGACTTGATTCTATCCCTCTGTTAATGCAGGCCCAGCACTGTTGTTGGCTTTTTTGGCAGCTTGCAGCACACATGCTGGCTTCATATTTAAGTGATTGTCCACTAGGACTTCGAGATCCCTATCACAGTTACTACTATTGAGCAAGGTACCCCCTATACGATACCTGTACAATTGGTTTTTCTTGCCTAAAGGTAGAACTGCTTACTTTTTTCACCATTGAATTTCATTTTGTTAATAGCGCCCATGTTCAAGTCTGTCCTCAGGTCCTCCTGTATCTTAAGCTGTCCCTTCTGGATGTTGGCTATTCCTGCCAGCCCTTGGTGTCATCCGCAATGGTATAAAGGTTTTCCTGCCTGAGCAGGGGTTTGGACTAATGACTCTCCTAGTCCCTTCCACTTTATTATTATTATATATTTTTATTGTTGTTGTTTTTGTGTTGTTTGTTTTTGTTGTTATTATTATTATTATTATTATTATTATATTACTGTCGTACATCCATGCTGGTTGCCAAGTGCCCAAAACTTTGATCACGTGACCGCGAGGATGCTGCAAAGGGTCAGAGGTGTGAAAAATGGTAATAAGTCGCTTCTCAAGTGCCTGTTGTAACTTCAAAGGGTTGCTAAATACGGTTGTAAGTTGATCCCTAAGGACGTGAACATCTGGAAGGGGAAGGGAAGGCACTGCGACTGGAAGCCTGGGAGTTCTCATTGGTAGAGCTGCCATCTTGCAAACTTTTGCCCCCCCCCCAAAATACAGGTAGTTCTCAACTTACGACCCCAATCCAAAATTTGTGTCGTTAAGTGAGTTTTGCCCCATTTTATGACTTTTCTGGTGAAGGGAATGGCTGCAGTTGTTAAGTTAGTAAGTAACCTGGTTGTTAAATGAGTCTGGCTTCTCCCCCACTGACTTTGCCCGGTCAAAAAGGCCGCAAAAAGGGAATCGCGTGACGACACTGCGACCGTCGTAAATGTGAGTCCCTTGTCGTCTGAATGTAAATCACCTGATCCTGGGGAATTCTACGACGTCGTAAGTGTGAAAGTGGTCATCAATCCCTTTGTTTCAGCGCCGTTGTGACTCTGAATGGTCACTAAACGATCTGTTGTTAAGTCGAGGCCTACCTGTACACACCCAGACCAGGTGTCTTTGCCCCCAAACTCCTCTTCCTCAAAGATTACACCTACCTGGCGTAAATCCACAAGGGCTTTTAGCTCCTCCTTGTAGGAGTCTTCCTCTTCCTTGTAGTGGTCTTTAATCAGGGCCTGGAGTTGTGTAGAAAATAACACACACTTTAGTCTGCCGTCGCCCGAAATTCCCACTTTCAAGGTCACCTTAAAGCCCTCCGAAATCAAGGACAGGCAGTCCTCGGCTTACGACCACGATGGCGTTTCTGTCGTTAAGCGAGACGTTGGCTAAATGAGTTTTGTCCCATTTGGGGATCTTTCTTGCCAGAATCGTTAAGCGAATCGTGGCAGCCGATCACCCCGTCGTTAAGCGAATCTGGCTTCCCCACTGGCTTTGCCTGCCGAAAGGTCACAAAAAGGAGGAATCAACTGGCCCCAGGACGCTGCAACCGTCATAAATACGAATCGGTTGCCAAACGTCCCAATTTTGATCAAAAGTCGCAACTGTGAAAAATGATCCTAACTGGCTTTTTTTCCCTCAGTGCCGTCGTAACACTGAACGGTCACTAAATGAAACTGTTGTAAGTCGAGGACTCCCTGTAGATAACTGATTTAGAAACATTTCACCCACATCTAAGAGACCTACAGGTTAGTCCCTGACTTACAACCGTCCATTTAGCAATTGTTCCAACTTAGGTTAGTGCTGAAAAAAGGGCGACTTGCAACTCGTCCTCATATTTACGGCCGTGGCAGCGTCCCCCACGGCCCTGGGATTGAAATTCTTGACAAACGGCATGGATTTGCAACGGCTGCAGGGTCCTGGGTTCAAGTCAAGCCAGTTACGACCCTGCCAGCCGGCTTCCGACAAACAAAAACAAAAAGCTAGTAACACGGTTGTTAAGTGAATCTGGCTTTCCCCCGTCGATTTAGCATGTCAAAAGTTCGCAAAGCACGACTCCGGGATGCTGCAACCGTCGTAAGTATGAGCCAGTTGCAAAGCACCTGAATTTTGATCACGGGACCGTGGCGATGCTGCGACAGTCGTTATGTGTGAAAAACGAGTCCTAATTCGCTTTTCCCAGTGCCGTCATAACTTTGAACGGTCACTAAACGAGCTGTTGTAAGTCAGGGGCTCCCTGTAAAACAGCTTCCCACAATTCTATCGATCCCAGTTTTAGGAAATTGGAAGTTACCATCAGAGGAGCTGCCCAGTCCAGTTCCTTGGTCTCCTTCAACCCCAGCGGGATCATTGGGACGCTAACTGAGTCACTGGGAGAGAGAGAGAGAGAAAGAGAGAGAGACGGTCCAATTACAGGTGGTCCTCAACTTAAAACAGTTCATTTAGTGACCGTTCGAAATTGTAACAGTACTTTAAAAAAGTGGCTTACGACCGTTTTTCACACGACCGTCACAGCATTCCTAGAGTCACGTGATCAAAATTCAGCCGCTTGACAACTGACTCATATTTATGACGGTCGCAGCGTCCCCAAGGGTCACGTGATCAAAATTCAGCCGCTTGGCATTATGACGGTCGCAGTGTCCCCAAGGGTCACGTGATCAAAATTCAGCCGCTTGGCGACTCATATTTATGACGGTTGCAGCGTCCCCAAGGGTCACGTGATCAAAATTCAGCCGCTTGGCAACTGACTCATGTTTATGACGGTCGCAGCGTCCCCAGGGTCACGCGATCCCCTTTTGCGACGGCCTCCAGACAAGCCGAGTCACTGGGGAAGCCAGTTTCACTTTACAACTGTGCTACTCACATAGCCACTGCAGTGATTCACTTAACAACCAAGGCGAGAAAGGTCGTAAAATGGGGCAAAGCTCACTGAAGAATTGTCTTCTTTCCTGGACTCAATTCTGGTCGTAAATCCTTCTGATTTGGCTCGACAGATGCCAAAGGGGATCGCGTGACCCAGCTGGAATACTGCGACCGTCATACATACGAGTCAGTTGCCAAGCAGCCGAATTCTGATCACGTGATCCTTGGGATGCCGTAAGGGTGAAAAAGTGGTCCTAAGTCCCTTTTTTTCCAGGGCCATCGTAACTTCGGACGGTCACTAAGCGAACGTTGTAAGACGAGGACTACCTGCCTTGCATTCCCATCTCCCAAAGTCAGCATTTGGATTGCAGCTAATTAAGGGCGACTCAGCTGATCTGGTCAATGTCCTCATTTGTTTGTCCCACAACGTGTTCTGAACTACGCCGGACTTCGTCACTGCATGAGTCAACCTGGGAAATGGGCCAGGGGGGTTTGAAGGTCAGGAGATCTTATGGAACAATTCCAGCCCTCTTCCCCTTCAGGGGAGCAGGTTTTTCCAAGAGAACCCAAAGCTGTTTGTGGACAATCACCTGTCTGAGATGGAGGCACGCTGGCTGAGGAATTCTGGGAGTTCTGGGAGTCCACAAGTCATAAAAGGGCCAAGTTTGAAGACCCCTGATGTGATGTAATGATGAGAATGACTCAGCAGGGTCTGTGTCTCTTGAAGAGCCTTTGAATAAAGGGAAGGCTCTGCTGATGTGTTTTCTCTCTCTTCCGTTTCCTGCTGTAACTGTGGTTTGTTGGATCCTGCTGTTATTAGCACGTGTATGTATATTGTTCCTGGTGTATGATATTGTAGCTAGTGTAAGATAAACCACCATTTACTATAGACCACTGTTTACTGTGTTTACTCCTGGCTTATCTCCTGCAATAAGACTGTGCATGCTCTGACCGAATTTTTTGACCTAGCCGAGGGCAACTTCATTTCCCTTTTCCCTGATGGTGCACCTCCGGAACTTTCCTCCCCCCCCCAAACGGACAGCTGCCAATCATCTCTAACCTGTCATTCTGGTAGACTTCCATGCAACTGTTCAGTTCTTCCAGTTCCTCCTTAAGCAGCTGCAGATTGGAGTTGACGTAGCTGAGTTCCAAAGCAACCGTCTCCTTGACTTTGTGGTTGCGGGTGGCCCTGAGACCAAAGGGAATAGAGGAGGGGGAAAAAATGACTTATACCACTTCTCTACAGCCAGTCCTTGACTTACGACGGCTTGCTTAGTGACGCTCAAAGTTACAACGGCATTGAAAAAAGTGACATAAGAAATGTGTTTCAAAGTCACGACCTTTGCAGCATCCCCCACGATCACGTGATCCAAATTCAGACGCCGGGCAACTGACTCGTACTTACGACGGTTTGCAGTGTCCCGGGGTCCTTGTGATCCCCTTTTGCGACCTTCTGACGAGCAAAGCCAATGGGGGAGAAGCCGGATTCACTTAACGACCGTGTGACTCATCTAACCATTGCGGTGATTCACTTAACAACCGTGGCAAGTAAAGTCGTAAAACGGGGCAAAATTCACTCAACAAATGTCTCATTTAAGAGCAGAAATTTTGAGCCCCATTTTGTACTGCACCTCTGCACCCCAAGATCACGTGATTGCCCCTTTCTGTGACCACCTGACAGGCAACGTCCATGGGGAAGCCGGATTCACTTAACAACGGGGTAGCTAGCTTATCCACGGCAGCGATTCACTTAACAACAGAGGCCAGAAAGGTTGTAAAACGGGGTAAAATTTCGCTTGAGCAATGTCTCACTTAACAACGGAAAACTGGGGCTCCGTTGCGGTCGTAAGCCGAGGACTCCCTTTATGCGCTGGAGAGATCTTGCGTTTTTCTTAATAAGAACCCTATGATGCAATCTAAGTAGGAGAGTGTCACACAGGGAGCCCTCGACTTATGACGGTTCGTTTAGTGACCGTCCAAAGTTACAACAGCAGTGAAAAAAGTATATATATCAGAAGAGAGCCGGAAGGGACCTTGGAGGTCTTCTAGTCCAGCCCTGCTGAGGCAGGAAACCCTATACCATTTCAGACAAATGGTTGTCCAATCTCTTCTTAAAAACCTCCAGTGATGGAGCATCCACAACTTCTGGTGGCCAGCTGTTCCACTGGTTAATTCTCCTCACTGTTAGGAAGTTTCTCCTTAATTCCAGGTTGCTTCTCTCTTTGATCAGTTTCCATCCGTTGCTTCTCGTCCTGCCCTTTGGTGCTTTGGAGAATAACGTGACCCCCCTCATCTTTGTGGCAGCCCCTCAAATACTGGAATAACTGCTATCATGTCTCCATTTCTTCTTTTCTTTAGATTAGCCAAACCCAAGTCCTGCAGCCGTTCTTCGTATGTTTTGGTCTCCAGGCCTTGAATCATCTTAGTTGCTCTCCTCTGCACTTTTCCCAAAATCTCATGATGTGGTAATGTAATCTTTTTTGTAGTGCAAGGACCGACAAAAGTCTCCTTGCACTACAACGGTTGTAAGGATGCTCCCCATGGTCCTGGGATCAAAATTTGGGTGCTTGGCAACTGGCATCGTATCCAGCATCCCAGGGTCACGTGATTCCCCATCGGCAACTTTCCCAGCTGGCTTCTGATAAGGAAAGTCAATAGGGGAAGCTGGGTTGGCTAAAAGACCGTGTGATCCACTTTAACAACCGCTCGTTCCAATTCTAGACCAATGAATTACTTGCATTCCCCCCCCCCCCCCAATCTCTACCCCTGGCAGCTTTTAACGGCTCATTAAGTTAAGGGAGAGACAAGTTCCTCTAGCACCAGTGATGTGTCCCACCTGATACAATCTCAGCAATCTTGTTTGGACAGCTGTTGGGCTGGGAAACTGACATGTCACAACACAGGAACGTAACAGCCCGGTGTGTCACACGAAGGGGAGGCACCCTGGAAACTGCAATTGCCAACGCTCAGCATTTCCGTTCAGGCTGAGCCAAAGGAATCTGAGCAACCAAGTTGATTAAAGGCCAGGAGACTAAAACATATGAAGAACAGTTGCAAGATTTGGGTATGGCCAGTCAAGAGAAAAGAAGGACCGGGGGGACATGATAGCAGTATTCCAGTATCTGAGGGGCTGCCACAAAGAAGAGGGGTCACATTATTCTCCAAAGCACCAGAGGGCAGGAGAAGAAACAACGGATGGAAACTGATCAAGGAGGGGGTCAACCTATTCTCCAAAGCACCAGAAGGCAGGACAAGAAGCAACGGATGGAAACTAACCAAGGAGAGAAGCAAGCTGGAACTAAGGAGAAACTTCGTAGCAGTGAGGACAATTCACCAGTGGGACAGCTTGCCACCAGAAGTTGTGGGGGCTCCAACACTGGAGGCTTTTAAGAAGAGACTGGGCAGCCATTTGTTCTGAACTGGAATAGGGTCTCCTTCTTGAGCAGGGGGTTGGACTAGAAGATCTCCAAGGTCCCTTCCAGCTCTATTCTGATGGATGGATGGATGGATGGATTGTGACTGAGATAAAACACTGTTGACATGTTACAAAATTATGGCTGGAGGTCCAAGAAAGAAACTTTGCGTTCTCCTTGGTTGCCATCCCAAACTTGGTACTCTCCAGATATGCTGGAAGATGGGTAGTTGTCGACTTCTCACCACAGTTCAGATCAGAAGGTGGCTGTGAAGCGAATTGTGCCCAATTTCATGTCCTTTTTTGCCCTGGTGATTAAGCGAATCACTGCAGTTGTTTAATAATAATAATAATAATAATAATAATAATAATAATAATAATAATAATAATAATAATAATAATAATAATAATAATAATAATAATAATAATAATAATAATAATAATAATAATAATAATAAAGTTGGAAGGGACCCTGGAAGTCATCTAGTCCAACCCCCTGCTCAGGCAGGAAACCCTAGACCATTCCAGACAAATTGCTGTCCAGTCTCTTCTTAAAAACTAGAGTTTTTAAGCACTAGAGTTCTTGATTTTAAGGGAAAAAATTCTGAATGTAATGAAATACATTTCTTAAATTAGAAAAAAAAAGATTTAATAAACTCAGGACAGTGATACCAGTAAGTGGGATTTGATGACAGGAGCAACTTGCAAAGGATAGCTATTCCTGTGCAAGGCAATACTAAAATGGGAAAATCAAATCAATATATCAGATGCTCAGGGAAGATGGTACAAAGCTAACAAATAGCCAAGAAAAGACAGTGCTACACAACTCAAATTTTGATTCAGTCCACTCTGACAAACCCCCACACCCATTATGTTTTCTGCTAGAATAGGATGAAGGGGCAGGACCAAAATTCAAATATTATAATAATAATAATAATAATAATAATAATAATAATAATAATAATAATAATAATAATAATAATAATAATAATAATAATAATAATAATAATAATAATAATAATAATTAATAATAATAATCATAATAATAATAAGAATAAGTTGGAAGGGACCTTGGAGGTCTTCTAGTCCAACCCTGCTCAGGCAGGAAACCCTATACCATTTCGGACAAATGGTCTGTCCCAGTCTCTTCTTAAAAACTTCCAGTGTTGGAGCATTCACCGCTTCTGGAGGCAGGTTGTTCCACTGGTTAATTGTTCTGACTGTCAGGAAGTTTCTCCTTATTTCTGGGTTGAATCTCTCTTGGATCAGTTTCCATCCGTTGCTTCTTGTCCTGCCTTCAGGTGCTTTGGAGAATAGCTTGACTCCCTCTTCTTTGGGGCAGCCCCTCAGATACTGGAACGCTGCTATCATGTCCCCCCTCGTCCTTCTCTTCCTTAGACTAGACATACCCAATTCCAGCAACCGTTCGTTATATGTTTTAGCCTCCAGTCCCCTGAACCTCTTTGTTGCTCTTCTCTGCACTCTTTCTAGAGTCTCAACATCTTTTTTACAACGCAATGACCAAAACTGGATGCAGTATTCCAAGTCTGGCCTTACCAAGGCGTTGTAAAGTGGTATTAACACTTCACCTGATCTTGATTCTATCCCTCTGTTAATGCAGCCTTGGACTGCGTTGGCTTTTTTGGCAGCTGCAGCACACGGCTGGCTCCTATTTAACTGTGAGAAATTGCACTGGTTGAGTATTTAGCACAATGGCAACGAATCTTGAAAAAGCCTTCAATGAAGACATTTATATAAAACAGGCTGGTGTTTTTTTTTTTTAGTGCATAGACCTCTCTCTCCAAAATGGACATTTTGAATGTTTTAAACCAACATCTCCCTCCTTTGGACTAGGTGGGTGTGTAGGCAGTTGTGCGCATTGCTGCGCCTCTACAAATGTTTTTCTTTCCTCCCTTTTCTTAGTTTCTGAACACCAAGCAGCCACAAAATGCTGAGCATCAGACAGAAAAGCGGGTGTGTGTGGGGGGGGTCCCCAGCTGGCCCTTTAATCAAAACTTTGCATACCACCTGCCCCAAAGTTGCAGCTTTCGGTTTTTCACTCTTCAAGCAAGCAAAACAATCCCTGTTTACGTCTTCTGGTGGCTCGTCTTATTGTTGAGAATTGCATGATTCGCAATCGCCTTTATGATGCTAATTTAGCCCACACAAACCTGAACAGATTCTCTGCGCCGGTTCTCATCCTCATCTCTTTGTTGATCTGCTGGTTGATTCTTGCACGGCGGTGTTGCAGCCTGGTGCGTTGCGTCTGGGCCAAGGAATCACAACCCTGCCAAAAAAGAAATGAATAACAACAACAATAATAATAATAATAATGTCCCTGAAGGAGAGATAGATACAAAGCTAACATGGTTGAGATCAGGGGTGCTGAAGAAAGAAACTGAAGGCTTCATTTTGGCTGCCCAAGAACAAGCAGACCTGCAGGAAAGGTAGATACAAAGCTACCACAGAGATGGTTGAGATCAGGGGTGCTGAAGAAAGAAACTGAAGGCTTCATTTGGGCTGCCCAAGAACAAGCAGACCTGCAGGAAAGGTAGATACAAAACTACCACAGAGATGGTTGAGATCAGGGGTGCTGAAGAAAGAAACTGAAGGCTTCATTTGGGCTGCCCAAGAACAAGCAGACCTGCAGGAAAGGTAGATACAAAGCTACCACAGAGATGGTTGAGATCAGGGGTGCTGAAGAAAGAAACTGAAGGCTTCATTTGGGCTGCCCAAGAACAAGCAGACCTGCAGGAAAGGTAGATACAAAACTACCACAGAGATGGTTGAGATCAGGGGTGCTGAAGAAAGAAACTGAAGGCTTCATTTGGGCTGCCCAAGAACAAGCAGACCTGCAGGAAAGGTAGATACAAAGCTACCACAGAGATGGTTGAGATCAGGGGTGCTGAAGAAAGAAACTGAAGGCTTCATTTGGGCTGCCCAAGAACAAGCAGACCTGCAGGAAAGGTAGATACAAAGCTACCACGGAGATGGTTGAGATCCGGGGTGCTGAAGAAAGAAACTGAAGGCTTCATTTTGGCTGCCCAAGAACAAGCAGACCTGCAGGAAAGGTAGATACAAAGCTACCATAGAGATGGTTGAGATCAGGGGTGCTGAAGAAAGAAACTGAAGGCTTCATTTGGGCTGCCCAAGAACAAGCAGACCTGCAGGAAAGGTAGATACAAAGCTACCACAGAGATGGTTGAGATCAGGGGTGCTGAAGAAAGAAACTGAAGGCTTCATTTTGGCTGCCCAAGAACAAGCAGACCTGCAGGAAAGGTAGATACAAAGCTACCACAGAGATGGTTGAGATCAGGGGTGCTGAAGAAAGAAACTGAAGGCTTCATTTTGACTGCCCAAGAACAAGCAGACCTGCAGGAAAGGTAGATACAAAGCTACCACGGAGATGGTTGAGATCAGGGGTGCTGAAGAAAGAA